>APFE031175830.1:66915-88702 GCA_000404065.3 Pinus taeda
TTGAACTAGTTGTAGTTAGTCTAACTGGAAAATAGACTAATGTTGAGTGGTGTGAATTAGTTATTAATTAATTCACTAATTATTAACCCATAAAGCAATTGAAGAATACATCAGTTAACTCAGTGCATGGACAATTCAGTGGAGACAAGTGTTAGAGGTAAGTCAAAGGGCAAGACAGCTGTCAGTTGTGACTATAGTTGTGCATGTGATTTGCACAATCAGTGGGATTGAGTTGCCAATGAGGATTGCGTAGTGTTACACAAGCAAAACACATGAATAGATCAGCCATTCTTAGTATTCTCTATGCAGGATTGCGCAGTGGAGGCAGGCAAGCAGTGGAGGTGATTTGAGCCAGCGATTGTTTCAGATCTATGTTGTATTGTGTGTAGCAGTGGAGCTAGTATTGTACTGTGTATTGTTACATGATCTCAATCAATATAATATGAAGATAGTTTGGGATTTTTAGCGAGATGATTTTTCCTTGAAAAATACTGTGTTATGTGTGATTGATGCTTCTATCTTCACATACATTTTTTTATGCTTCTGCAATATTGATGATTAACTGTAGATGAGATTATGTATTATGCATGAATTCTGCAATAGTGTATAATCAGGATAATCTCGGTTGAATAAGTGTCATATTATTCACGAAATTTCTACATGATATCAGAGCAGAGATGATCATCAGATCTATTATTCAGGAAGTGACTATGTTTTATTTCTTCAGGAAGAGTCTATAATCGGGCCAGGTAGCCTCTGGATTCATCCTTCTTTTGGAAGGTGAGATATTCAGTGAATGCCCATACAGTCGATCTCTGTACAAGAAATACTTCATTCTCATGAATTTTAGATTGGAAGCGGTTAAGTTTTGAGCTGGTGGAATTCGAATTTACAACAGTGTTTTCTTGGTGTCAAAGTTGAAATGTCTTTCAACGGATTGCGATTGGAGTATTCCCTTGAGGGAAACTTGAACTATATTGCATGGAAGGACAGGATGGAGGCGGTGTTAGATGATAATGGGTTGAAGGAGTTCATAGATGCGAATGTCCCAAAACCTACTGATGCTACTCAAGTCGTGGATTGGCAAAAGAAGACAGCAAAGTGTCGAAGGATTCTGTTGGAGGGCATGAGGGGTCACATTGTGTCCAACCTCCATGGAAAGGCTACTCCATACTTGATGTGGAAAGCGTTGATAGATCTATGCCAAAGCAAGAGCGACCAGAGGAAGTTAGCGCTCAAGGATAAACTCAGAAACATAAAGTGTGAGAAAGGCAACAACATGCCCAAGTATCTCACGAAGTTCACCCAATGTCGGGATGAGCTGGGAAGTGTGGGGGTGACTTTCGATGATGAGGACTTGGTGAACTTGGCTCTACTTGGTCTTCTGAAGAGTTGGAATTCCTATCAGGACTCTGTCAATGGTCGGGAGAAATTGCCAGGATGGGAGAGACTTTGGTCGGATCTTGTGCAAGAGGAGATCGGGCGGAATATTAGGGACGGATCTTCATCAAAGGCACCTGATGAAGAAAATTGTGCTTTGGCTGCCAAAGAAAAGAAGGGGAAGAACAAGAAAGCTTCTCATTCTAATGCAAAAGGCAAGAAGCAGGACATGTCCAAGGTGAAGTGCTTTCACCGTCACCAACACGGACACTATGCCACGAACTATCTGCAAAATAAGAAAAATAAGCAAGCTGCTGGATCTGCAGTGGGAGAGGCCTTAGCCTCGTAGTTTGAGCTGGATTTTTCACTAATCGCATGCTTGGTATCAAGTGTGATGCGATCAGTATGGTTCTTGGACAGTGGCGCATCTTTTCACATGACAGGAGATCGAGCTTTTTTTTCTGGTATGGATGAGAAAGATCTTGGAGTGCACATTGAGATGGGCGATGATGGTAGATATAGTGCGACCGGTATCAGTACCATTTCCTTTGAGAGGGAGTCTGGTAAACCCTTCCTATTGAAGGAAGTGATGCATGTTCCAGGATTGAAGAAGAATCTTATCTCTGTGGCAATGTTAGAAGACAAGGGATATGATCAGTTGTTTTCAGCGAGGGAAAGGCTTTCCTACGCAGCAAGACAACTGGAGAAACTTGGAAGATAGGGGCTCGAGTCAAGAACCTTTATCAGTTGCATGTAGATGGTTGCTCAGCAATGGCATGCAAGGCAGAAGGAGTGGTGAGACGAGATGATGGTGAGTTGTGGCACCAGAAATTGGGCCACCTTCACCATGGCACCTTGAAGATACTGTAGCAGATTTCTAATGGGCTTCATAAAGGCACTCTTGCATAGTCAGATCAGTGCAAGGGGTGTATTTTGGGAAAGTTTGTGAAAGCCACCTTTCACGAGAAGGATAGTTGCACCATGATGATCCTTAAGAGAATTCACACAGACGTTTGTGGACCTTTCTCAGTTTCTTCGATAGCAAAGCACAGGTACTATGTGATCTTTGTTGATGATTTCTTCCGAAAGTGTTGGATCTTCTTCATGCAAAAGAAGAGCGAGACATACTCAAAGTTCTGTGAGTTTAAAGCACTAGTCGAGAAGGAATCAGGGAAGAAGGTGAAGGCTCTTAGGAGTGACAATGGTGGTGAATTCATCTTTGGCGAGTTCAAGGATTTCTGCAGTGCAGAAGGGATTCGAAGAGAGCTCATCTCTCCACATAACCCACAGTAGAATGGGGTTGCTGAGTGGAAGAACAAAACGATCGTGGGTACTGCACGGGCGATGTTGCATGATCAGAGCCTACCCCTTCACTTGTGGGCGGAGGCATGCAATACTGCAGTATATGTGCAAAACCATTGTCCTCACAAGATACTTGGCATGAGTACACCCGAGGAGGCTTATTCTGGTAAGAGGCCTGATATTTCCCATTTGAGGATTTTTCGTTCTCCTGTTTACATGCATGTAATGAAGGATGCTAGGAAGAAGTTGGAGCCGACCGCAGAGGTTGGGATATTTGTGGGGTACACTGATACGCCCCATAACTATCATGTGTATTTGCACACAGTCGTAAGACTGTTGTGCGACGGGATATAAAATTTCAGGAGGAGAAAGCCATGAAGTGTTCGCTTGAGAGGGAGCCACACTTGCATGCAGATGAGGAGCTATTAGTTCCTCAGGATGAGCTTCGGGATGTGGATCAGCCACAAAAGGAAGTTCATGGAGTGGAAGAGACCACTCATGCAGCGCCAACAATCAGAGGGCAAAAGCGCACTACAGAAGCTGAGCGACTGGCTCAAGATGCAGAGAAGGTTGTAGGACCACCTACAACAGAGCACAGGCAGACACAGTCACCGGATCGGTACATTGGATACATGGCTCTTGTGAGCAAATGTGTCATGATGGAGCCATCCTCTTTCGAGGAAGCTGTGGAGGAACCCGCATGGGTAGACGCCATGGTGGAAGAGTATGATTCAATTTTCAGAAACAGTGCATGGGATATTGTCCTAAGACCAGAAGGGAAATCAGTGGTGGGTTCAAGATGGATCTACAAAGTGAAGCAGGCAGCTGATGGGAGTGTGGAGAAGTACAAGGCAAGATCTGTTGCCTGAGGCTTCTCACAGATAGAGGGGATCGATTATGAGGAGACCTTTGCACCTTTCGCAACGTATTCTTCCATACAAACAATTCTTTCTCTCTCAGCGTAGATGGGGTGGCACATTCATCAGATGGATGTGAAGACTGTGTTCCTCAATGGAGTCATTGAGGAGGAAGTGTACATAGAGCAACCCGAAGGTTTCAAGATCTTCTGCAGCGAGTCGCGTGTGTGCAGGCTCAAGAGAGTGCTGTATGGGTTGAAACAAGAACCTCGTGCTTGGTGCACATGGATAGACAGCTATTTCACCGGACTTGGATTCTCCAAGAGTGAGGCGGATCCTAACCTATACCAGATTGTGGTGGAGGGTAAGTTGCTTATCATTGTACTATATGTAGATGATTTGATTCTAACAGGAGATGAGATGTTGATACTTTCATGCAAGGAGGATCTTGCTCGGTAGTTTGAGATGAAGGACTTGGGCCTCCTTCATTATTTTTTGGGATTGGAAATTTGGCAGCGCAGTGATAGACTGTTTTTTTCTTAGGGTAAGTATGCTCGGGAGATACTGGAGAAGTTCAACATGCATGGCAGCAAGCCTATTGATACTCCTCTTCTTGGAGGTTGGAGGAATGAGGATGCTACTTCAGCGGAGGTAGTGGATGCCACTGTTTATCGACAATTGGTGGGGTCGCTTATGTATCTGGTCAATACACGACCCGATATATGCTATGCTATTAACCAGCTTTCACAAGCTATGGTTAAGCCTACCAAGCTCTTCTGGAAGGCGGGAAAGCATGTATTACATTATATCAAATGCACATCGGGATATGGATTGTGGTACAGACAGGAGGATGAGGTGAAGTTATGTGGCTTCACGGATGCAAATTGGGCAGGGAGCCCAACAGACAGAAAGAGCACATCTGGAGGGATCTTCAGTATCGGATCGATAGCAGTTTCTTGGTACAGCAAGAAGCAGAGATCCATGGCACTCAGTTCCACGGAGGTCGAGTATATGGCAGCAAGTTTGGCTGCATGCGAGGCTATATGGATGAGGAAGATCCTGGTTGGGTTGTTCGGGTCTCATTTGGATCCTACTGTGATTTACTGTGATAACTAGAGTTTCATTAAACTCTCGGCTAATCCTATATTTCATGATAGATCCCAACACATCAACATCAGGTACCATCATATCAGAGATTGTGTGCAGTGGAGAATCATATTACTTTCATATATTCCCAGGGAGGATCAGGATGCTGAGATCTTGACGAAGGCGCTCACCAGGAGCAAATTCGAGTGCCACCGAGACAGCATAGGGGTTGCTGATAATCCATATCTTGTTGAGAGCGAGTGTTGAGAATGCAACAAGATGATGGAGCTTAGTGAAAAGAAGTTGCCTTTACTAAGTGGGCCCGTTGGGCAAGTTTTGGCGCAAAGTCTATTTTTAGACTATGTCTATTTTTAGACATACAGATCATGGTCTATGAGTTGCAGGATGCTGTTTATGGATGATTGTTCATGTTGGTAAAAATAGATGGACTTCTATTTTTAGACAACAGCGGAGGTACTGTCAGTCTAAATATAGAACAGTCGAATATTATTAGCCCTTAATAGTATTTGGACTATAAACATTATCTTATTCTCTTGGAGCACTTCAGTTCGAGCTGAAGATGTGGCACATGCAGCTTCCAGAAGGAAATACGTGTTTCTTATGGGTTACTTGAGTTATTGCATGGAGGACTTCAGTTAGGACTTCAGTGATTGAGTTCTGTGGAGTTGGATCAGGAGTTGATGGAGTTGTGTTTAGTTTGACTTCGTTGAACTAGTTGTATTTAGTCTAACTAACAAATACACTAGTGTTGAGTGATGTGAATTAGTTATTAATTAATTCACTAATTATTAACTCATAAAGCAACTGAAGAATACATCAGTTAACTCAATGCATGGATAGTTCAATGGAGAGAAGTGTTAGAGGTAAGTAAAAGGGCATGACAACTGTCAGTTGTGACTATAGTTGTGCATGTGATTTGCATAGTTAGTGGGATTGAGTTGCCAATGAGGATTGTGTAGTATTACATAAGGGAAACACATGAATGGATCAACCATTCTCAGTATTCTCTATGTAGGATTGAGTAGTGGAGGCAGGAAAGCAGTGGAGGTGATTTGAGCCAGCGATTGTTTCAGATCTATGTTGTATTGTGTGTAGCAATTGAGCTAGTATTGTACTGTGTACTGTTACATGATCTCAATCAATATAATACAAAGATAGTTTGGAGTTTTTAGCGAGATGCTTTCCCCGTGAAAAATACTGTGTTATGTGTGATTGATGCTTCTATCTTCACATGCAATTGTTTCTACTTCTGCAATATTGATGATTAACTGTATATAAGATTATGTATTATGCATGCATTCCGCAATAGTGTATAATCAGGATAATCTCGGTTGAATAAGTGTCATATTATTCATGAAATTTCTACATCTTCATTGGACACTCCTGTTGGTTTAGTACCCAGATCTACCGCGATCCATTGATCTTTATCCACCAACAGATCCTCCATCTTGAGTTTCCACAACTCAAAACTCTGACCATTAAATTTCTCGATCTCTATCTTTCCACTACTCGCCATCTTCTTTCACTACCAGAATCGATCTCGCAGATCTCTCACTGAACAGGGTTTACCACAAGCCCGAGAGAAACCCCTCAACAACAAAGGCATCCCCTTGAAGCCAAAATTGCTCCGATACCAAATGTAGGTTTTAACCCCGTACATAAATTACCTGCATACGAATTCTAAAACACAGAAAATTAACAATGCAAGAGCATAACACATATACACAGAGATTTTCCCTTGGATCCCAAAACCAGTACTACCAGCTTGATTTTTCATTATGTTCCTTTCAATGTTACAATACATATTTATACATGCCGAAGCATCCAATACCATGGACCGAAAACCATCGCGTCCAAAACCATGGACCAAAAACCATCGCGTACAAAAAACATGTGCGAAAATCATGCACAAAACCATAGGTGGGTCCACCCAACCTAACATAGGGTCCAAAACCAAAATTTTCCGAGGCGCTGCCCCGGACCCCATAAAGTGGGTTTACGAGTACCCCTCAAACCCCCTATTAACTATGTGGAAAGAATATAACACAACCCAACAAAGACGACACTTTGCGATTTTGAATTTTAAACTGATTTTGACACTTGAAATATTAATGATTCAAATCAAATACAATGGAAAAAGTGTAATTGACTATCTAAAAGAGGAATGCTTTTTAACACTCTTTTTCTTCACTGAAAATGACACTTGCGACACTTTAAAATCAAAATACGATAGTTCGATTAAGCTACTATTTGTGAAGGAGAATTGTAAATGATGAAAAATACACAAAAAACATTCACAATTCCTTATGATGAAGGCTGAATAATGCAAAGGAAGATGGTTTCAATAGAGATATACGGATCACATACAACAAAACTACTGAATAAAGCTAAAGACAATGAAGAAAAAACCAAAATCTGGAGGCAGAAATAGTCTGATTCAATCATTTCTCCTGTAACACAGGGAAATGGGGATGCATCTCACCTACAACACATGGGAGGTGTGATGCATCTAGGTTGCCAAGAAGAGACAATGCGATGGGCTGGGGACGAGACTGTGTTTGGTTTTCACTCACAATTTGCAGCTAAGTTTAGAGATTTAGGCTGAGCTAATGATTGTCAGTAAACACAAAGTATAGGGGTTGATCTAATGAGGTTATTTGAGCTACCACCAGGGCACTTAGGATGTTTGCAGGCTAGATGTTTATTTCATAAACCAACCCAGAGATTGACTGAAGCAACGTTGATCTACTTTGCAATTGCATAGAAAAATAAGTTCGAAGGCTAGCTGGCTTGACTTCAGGCTCTGTCTGTGGTTTATAAAGCAAACAGCAGTAACAAAACAAACAAACTATTTGCTCCCCAGTGGAGTCGCCATTTTGTTATTGTGAAAAATCATGTCCATTCAGAGTTGCTAGTCCCACTAAGATGGGTAGCTATCTTAGAAACAAACAGATTAAAGTTACTTGTGTTTTCCTTTATGAGAGATAGATGAGAGAGAAGTAGAGAGCACCAATCTCAGTCTTTCACTAGTTTCCTTGCTTGCTTCCTCTCTCCTTTGATAAAGCTTTTTCCACTCCTTTCTCGCTTGTCCTGCTTCAAAGAACACCTGTAGGGTCAAGGTAGCAAAATACCATCAAAGCATAGCGATTTATAACCATAAATAATGTAGGATCAAATGTACATCAACCATATAAAAGCATACACAAACAAGATTCGGGGATATACAAGCATATGGAGGAAAACTCAAATAGCTTTATTGATAGAAGTAGTAGAAGAGAGGATTACAACCAGGTTGTCTAATCTAGCATCATCTTCCCAACATGAAAGCCCTCTTCACCTCATACAAAGCAAGATCAGCCAACAATGTCTTCAAATAGAAACCAACAACATTTCCTTGCAAATTACAAAATTCCAGCCTCTGGATCTCTTGGATGAGAGATCCATATATAGATGTTTACAGGAGGGAGTCAACTTCTGGGATTTTGATTAGTATCATTTCACTGATAGTCCTTGGTTCCACTTGGAGATTTCAGATCTCTTACTCATCCCTGGGCGAATTCAGAGAGGGAAGTGTCATATGAGCAGTTTCTATAAGATTCTCTTGGTTTCCACCTAGCAAACTGCTTCTGCCATTTGTCTGATCTCGTTTATCGCACCCTGCAGAAGGGATTTCCAATATGAATCACACCCCTTGTGTGTAATAGGTGAGACACATTGCACCCTATGCATGGAGCAATCTGTATGGTCCGGTTTTGACCAGTTCTGAGTAGTTTTCCATGGAGAACTTCTGGGAGATGATGTAATCAGCTGACCTTGTTCCTTTAGGGTATGAAACAACACTTTTAGGGGTTTTGAAGCCCTTAGTTTATGGACATATATTATTGGGGTTGTAGTGCCCAAATATGTCTATAAAAATCTGGAGCTTTGTTTCCTCCTTTTTAAGTTGTGTGGCAGACTTGTCCGTTTCCACCGTGGAGCCAGCTGGAGAGCATCACTTCGACAACCAAGACTCAAGGACTGCAAAAATTACATCATTAGTCACTAGGTATGGTAGGTTACTTCATGTCTTCATAGGGTCCTTCCGTGCCCTGATAAAAACATGGTGAAAATCTGCTTTGAACTCTGCAAAGCTCTGTAGACTGGCATATATTGTTGGCGACAACTATGGCTTGCAATTGATCCCCTTCCGGATATTCATCTCCATTAATACCTAAAAAATATTTCATTCCTTTATTAAGTACACGTCCTTGGTTTCCCACAGCGAAGCGTACTTCTCTTCCTTTGGAAGGTCCAGCGCAACTGAATGGAATTGGCTATCTTTGGGTAGCTCCCATGCCACTAGTACTACTGACAACAGGAGCCACTCGTAGTGAAACATTTTTCTCTACTCTTGTGCCTCGCGAAAATTCGCAAGGAACTCACCACATAGATAGTTCAACCAGTTGAACTAGACTCCTTTTGTACATTGGGCCACTAGTGCAACCATGGGCGCGGGCACCTTATCTGCTGGCACTTCTGCATCACCTTCCCTGCTAGTATTGGTGTCGTGACCTTGACTATAGGGTTGTTAATGTTGGAGGTGGTGTATCATTGCTTCTTTGTCTCTAACTTAAACTTCTTCTTCATTGCTTTTGTGAGGGCAAACTCGCCACCTTTTCCTTCTGATATGTTGGCTGGATCCTCCCATGAGTAAGGCAGCTGCGTGATTCGATGAATCAAGTGGTTTGTGATGGGGATGGGCTCCTCCAACCATAAACACCCATCATGCACCAAGTAGAGAAGCTACCTGATGATAAAGACGGTCACTGGGGCACAGTGGTAATGCTACACCTAGAGTAGTTTAAGTAACCTGACTTTCTCTACACCTCTGAGCCATGTCCATGGCTCCAATTGAATTGTTCTAGCAGTCACATCAATCCTCTGGTGCATTAGCTTCTTAATCACTAAATTCGGGAACTTCTCATGGTCTGCGAGGTCCCAACCTTCAAAATTCAACATAGGAACTCACCCCAAGTGCGGTCCCTCAAAAACAATATTGTATGGGAGCATCAGAGTTTGCAGAGAGCTCTTGCTCTCATCTATGTCGTTCAGCACCTTAGATTTACCCTTGCATAGAGGAACATATTTAGGTTACAGGGTAATAGGGTTCACACCCTGGGTTTCAACTTCCATTTCCTTTCCCTCCTCATTCACTAGGATTTATTCAGACTCCTCTTCATCGGCCTCCATATTAATGGCCTTCCCCTTTTCTTGTAAAGTGAGCTTGGTCCTCTGTGGGTTTCTTGGTGAGACGCGCATTGGTATCATAGCCTACATATCCTCCTTAGGTCTCGATGTTCTGGGTGATTTAGGGACCTCAACTATTATTCTGGTGCCCTTTGGGGCTTCCACTACCACAATTTCCTGTGTGACTTCCTCAGTTGTCACTACATTTGTTTCCATGGCTTCTGTGGGTGTTGACATAGCGCTATTCCACAATTCTTGCAGTGTCTCTGATAGTTGCTCAAACAAATAATTCATTTTCAGGGTCTTGAATAGGTCTTGGTTCATGTATACTTGAGCGCGCAACAACTCATCTCTCAAAATGCCAAGTGTTGTTTGCTGCACAACCACTTGTAATTTATAGGGCCTTTTGAATTCAAATTCAACCTTTCCTACCACATTCAGTCCATTAATGCTAGATTGGTGGTAGATTTTTAAGAATCTAGCCCATAAATATCACCTTAAATTCTTTCCGTCCGCTCCATTTGTTCTCAAACCAACCATCAAATCATGAATAGTGACTTTAATGGTCACTTTCCAGTGGACCTGTGCGCTAGCACGACTTTCTTTAAATTGTTGCAGACCCTATGACACTTCGCTGCTCATGTAGTCCTGACATCGCGTAACTCTTGGGTAGTGTAGTTTATAGTCCCCTACCTCCTTTCAGCTATTTGGAGCACTAAGACTGTGCTTTTGTTGGATAGTCAGATGGCCGAGCCACCTGTGTATGGCTTCAAACGACTGACATTCACTTTACCTGGGAAGGGATATCCATTCAACTTAACCAACTGGACCATGCCATTGTTGGTAATCTCCTTAATAACATATGGCCCCAGCCAATGCATTCTTGGTTTCCCTAGAAACTTATCAACCCTACTATCATACAATAGCACCAGTCATTCACCTTAAAGGTGTGCAGCTTAATATGTCAATTGTGCCATGCCTTTTCACACTGATTTTAGACCTGCTAGTGAAATCTAGCCAAAAATCTCTCTTCTTCTAGCTCATCCAACTGCACGAGCCTCTCTTCCAGGGCTCCACAATCCATCATACTTGTGAGCTCTGCTACGCGTAGACTAGGCATGATGTATTCCATAGGAATCAAAAATTCAAACTCATATACCAGTCTAAAGGGTGTCTGTCCCGTTAACTTCTTGTACATTGTTCGATAAGCGCACATATTGTAGGTATGCGTAGGTCCCAATCACTTCGCTGAGCATTACATAGCTTGGGCAACGCGGTTTTGAGAACTTTGTTTAACACATCCACTGCCCCATTAGCCTGCATGTGATAAGGTGTGCTCTTCTGATGATACACCTAAAATTCCTCTGTTGGTGCACTGGTTGTGTCATTCAGGAAGTGTGTACGTCGATCACTCATCAAAATCTTTGGGAATCCAAATCACGTCAGTACATGTTTAAATAGAAACTTCGTGGTCATCATGCCTGTGCAATCCTTCACCGACTGCACTTCTTCCCAACGAGTCAAGTACTCCGTCGTAGTGATAATGTACCTCGCGCCTATCTTCCCTTGAGGCTGAATAGGTCCTACAAAATCTATTGCCCACTTTTGAAAAGGTTGCAACGTCATTTGTGGATTCAAAGGCATTTCATCCCTCCACGATGGCCTACCTGTTCTTTGACACACATCGCATGCCTTGTAATATGATTTTGAATCCTAATGAAGGTTTGGCCATCACAACCCTGTGCTTAGAATCTTCTGCATGGTTTCTCTCCTTGCATAACGTACTCCTGCGGCACCCCCATGAGCGTCCGTGAGGATGCTGCTTCGTTCAAACTCAGGTACATACCTTCATAGTATTTCATCATTCCCCATATTGTATAGATGCCAAACAAAGAGAGACAAATCTACTCCATGCACCACTAATTCCTTCTTTTGTTGGACATAGTATCCTTCCGGCATAGTTCCAGTTGTTAAAAAGTGTATTATATCCTCAAAATGTCCATCTGCGATGCACATAGAAAAAAGTTGCGCATCAGGTAATCCTTCCTCCAAATTAGTGGGTTCCTCCCCTGTCTCAATGTGTGACAGGTGGTCAGGTCCCACATTCAATCGTCCAAGCTTCACAGCAACTTCAAAATTGTATTCCTTGAAACAATAATAGCCATCTACAGATACACCCCCTGCACAGGCTTATTGACTAGGTACTTTAGCGCAGAATACATGTGCATTTGCTCAGGTTGTGGCTTCTCCATAGGCCTACGTCCATTTGGCCAAATGCATGCATGGATCATCCTACCCATCATACTTGTCTGTTAGTTGCATCTCAGGCTTCCAAAATCATTCTCGCTTCATTCTTCTACATTCGCGCTAATCATCAAAGCTCCCCTCGTGCATACCCCACCATCTTACAGGCATAGCACGTAGTGCCCAGTCCAAGGCCTGGAAGCATTGTTTTTCTGGCACCTCCCTTTCAAATGAATCCAAAAATATATCCACCTCATTCAGGCCATCATAAGTAGTTAGATTTATTTCCTTTGACGACACATAATGTAGCGACCAAGTCATCATGTTGCAATTCAATATAGTTACTTCGTATAATCGATTCTGCCAGCATTATATTTCTTCATCGGAATCTGAAGTACAGGAACTCTCATGCTCCCATGTAATCTACCCATCTGCAATGTGATTCACCCAGCCTTGGTCTCGTGCTATTATTTTATAGAAGTAGTATAGATCGTCATCACTCTCATAGTCACGGATTGGTTCCGTATAGCATGATCCCTCAACAGGATCCAGGGGTATTATTATGCGTAGTGACTTCTTCTCAAATATCATCTTTCACTTCTTCAGATTGATTACCCTGTTCATATTAGTAGCTCAGTCAATTCCCAAGAGTGCAAGGTAGGGATTGCTGTCATCAACAATCTCTATTACTTCAAAATATGCGAGTGCACTCACTCCCTCAATATCCACAATCATTCCCTGCAGCTGTCCCATGGGTACGATTTTTTGCTGGTTCTCCATCCTTAGCTGAATCGTGGACCATTGTAGCGCATGTCTCCCCATTCACTCCCATGTCTATTTTGGTAGAACATTCGCATCTGATCCTAAATCCAAAATGAATTGATCCATCTCGTATTCTTTGATCTATGCGGTTAATCTCATTTCAAGCCCCGTCCTTATCTTATGTTGTCCGATCTTGTGGACTACATGCAGTTCACCTGGCGCGGTCTCATCACATCTATTAATAAATTCCTGTAGCCCTTTCACAGCCTTACTGTCGCGTAGTAACTTCATACAGGTTTCAAGGAAAGTAGTGAGCATGGAGGGGTCCATCTCTGGCTCTGGTTTATCCTTGCATCTTGAAGTGGAGGCATCAGTGAATCTCTTCTTAGCTTCCATGAATGCTTTGTGGGAGCGCTCCAAATTGACCTCAGCCTCTTTTGTTGTGGCTTTATGAACCCATGTACTATCTTCTGGCTGTTTCCCCTTGTCATATCTTGTTGCAATTCCACTTCTGAGCACTATATTTACATTTGGATCTTCCTCGCGCGATTTTGACCTCATCATCTATAGGTTCTAAGTTGAGGGAGGCGGTAGTGCTCCTTTTTCATGCATCCTAGCTATCAGCGTATGATAATCCTCTGTCTCATGATCAAACAACGTGCAATACTTGCACGATGGGTGCGTTGGATTAGTGAAATCATGACCATAGTGTCCTGGACCTCCCCAATTTTAGTAAATCAATTATCCACGACCTATACCAGGTCATCCTCCACCTCGGCCTCGTCTGTGCCCCTGAAATCCTGTTCTCGCCATCCCTGGTCAAGGGGCCACATTTCAGCTTGAACCTTGTAGGTGAGCATTCTATCCATTATCAATTCATAGCTCCTGTAAGTATGCTCATCATGTCCTACCGACCTACAAAAATTGTAGAACAACTGTTGTGGAGTTTGTGTATACTTCTGTAACAAGTGATAGTTGTCTGTGGCATGTTTTTCGACTATTTGACAGATAAGGCATCACAAAGCAGGCACCACACTAGGCCCTACTTGAGATTTCGGCCTTAAAGGCATTAGTCATCTTCCTGCGAGGTAATTTGTAAAGACTAGACAATGGTCTTTGTCATGACCCTGACTATTGCATTTCGTGCACCATACCTCTTCGCATACCTCTAGCCGAACTGTCCTATCCTGCTTTAAGCTTTGCATCTAGGGGCACAGATTCTTTAGTTGCGCATGGATCTACTAAAATCCTAGATTAGGATCTTGCATCGACGTCTCATGTAGCATCATGGCAATCTCCAAGGCCTCTGCCTGAGTTGTTATCTTTTGCTGCGAACGCACTCCTTAAGTGTGGTAGTAGTGAAGCCACAAACCACTCGCAATGTTGTCCATCTGTCAAATTCATGTTGGCTTCACGGATCATACATTCTAGCATATTATATAGTTTCCAAGGCATCTCGCCTGGTAGCATCATGATATCTTTGAATCCCACAATCAACTGCGCTTCAGATTTAGGCCAGCTAAATTCCCTATTCAGTGCTACTTGGATGTTCACTACTATAGCATTCGGTTTATTGTTGGAGTACTTAATATACCAGGTTAGCGTGTGATCTTGCATAGCACTAACCAGTGTTTCCTTCTTTATTTTATCATCTGTAACACCTTGAGCTTACCATACAACCCTCACAATGAACTAGAATTGTTTCAGGTCCCCATTTCCCAAGCCTTTGAACAAAGGCAACTTCACTGTGTTTTACATACTAAATAGCGGTGGTGGTGGAGGTGGTGTTGAATGTGGCAACAAGAATATTCCAATTTTAATTTGTCCTTGAATTAAATTGTGAATTAAAATCGAATATAGTCTTAACAGCTACTTGGAAACAATTAATTAATTTGTTTCAAATTAATTAGTTGGAGAAATTCAAGTTAGAAGTATTTCTGAAGTCATGCAAAAGTTATCCCTAAAATTTAGGAGATAAGAATGAGTTATATTTGAGTTGCAATTAGTTAACTTAGTTTATTAAGTTAAGTCCTGATAAATTAGTTCCAAACGGCTTGAGGAACTAATGGTGAGTTATCAGTCAGTTGATGCATGCATGAACTCAACTAGTGTACTCCAGTTAACTGAATATTCTCTCATCAGAAACTCATGGATGTCTATTTTGAGAAAGACCTAATTGAGATTAAAGTCAAGGACAGTGTACTATCAGTTGCATGTGTTTTCCTATAAAGAAAATGCATGCATGAAGAAGGAATAAATTCCTTGGGGATTGCGCAGTTCTAATAGTGTGTGAGAGCATTGCTCCACTTGGTGAGGTGAGAATTATCCCAGAGGAATAGTGCAAGGAAATAGGAGCTTGGAGGGTAGAGAGGAAGGCTTGAGAGAAGCCAAGATTTCCTGTGAGAATCTGTGAGGATTGTACTAAGATCTGGCTAGCTATGAGAGCTCAGGCTTTGTATGATTCCTAATTATTTCCACCTCGTATGATAATACAGATAGTGGGGTTTTTAGCTGAGGCTTTCCCCAAAGTATTCTCATGTATATTGTGCGATTGATTCTTCTTCTTTTGGTTATAAGTGTTCAGCTCAATCTTTAAGCTTCTGCAAATTGATAGTAGAAGTAGGTTACAATATTTTTCTTTGGTTATATTGCATTATCAGGTTAACCTACAGTCAGGTTTTCTACATAGGTATCAGAGTGAGATTTGTAGAGAATTTGAAGAATTTCTACATGGTATCAGAGCCAATTTTATCGGAGCAGTGAACACTATACTGAGAAGAGAATTCGAAGTTTGAACTTCGGGGTTGCAGGTGAAAATCTAATTCTTATCATACTTCAAGGTTGGCCAATGGTGTTCTATGGCTTGAGACTTGAGTATGCCTTGGAAGGTATCTCGAATTACATAGCATGGAAAGAGAGAATGGAGGTTGTACTATAAGACAACGGCTTGAAGCATTTCATTGATCAAGAAATCCCAAAGCCAGCTTCAGCTAATGCACAAGAGTTGGTTGAGTGGAAGAAGTGTGTAGCGAAGGTGAGACAGATCATCCTTGAGGGAGTTTGAGACCATATTGTCTTGAGTCTCCATGGGAAGGATAATCCATTTTCAATGTGGAAGACATTGAAGGACCTCTACGAGAATAGTAGCGACCAAAGGAAATTGGTGCTCAAGGATAAGATTCGAAGAATCAAGATGGAGAAGGGTGATACTATTTCCACATACCTGAACAAGCTCACCACTTGTAGAGATGAGCTTGGAAGTGTGGGAATAACTACTGCCAATAATGATATGGTGAGGCTTACTCTCCTTGGCCTTCCAAAGAGCTGGAATAGCTACCAGGACTCTATGAACGAAAGGGAGAAACTGTCGAATTGGGAATGACTGTGGTGGGATCTCATGTAGGAGGAGATCAGGAGAAGCACTCAAGATGGTTCTTCATCCAAGAATGATGATGAAGAAAATTTGGCCTTAGAAAGTAAGGCAAGGAAAAGGAAGGGGAAGGCTTCCCATTCCAAATCAAATTCTTCTCATGGTGGGAAGAAGGGTGACATGTCTAAAGTGAGATGCTTTAATTGTCATGAGATGGGACATTATGCAACTAAATGCCCATTGAAGAAGTCCAAGAAGGGATCCTTGGAAGGATCGGAAGGTGAGGCATTAGCCTCTCAGTTTGAAATGGACTTTACCCTCATCACATGCATGGTGTCATCAATGATGGGTTGTGTTTGGTATCATGACAGTGGAGCCTCATTCCACATGACCGATGATAAATGTTTATTCAGTACCTTAGAAGAGAAAGACCTCAAGATGCACATAGAGATGGGTGACAATGGAAGGTATAGTGTTTCAGGAGTGGGCACGGTTTCTTTTTATAGGGAGCATGGACCTCTCCTCACCTTGACAGATGTGAAGTATGTGCTTGGACCGAAGAAGAACTTGGTATCGGTTGTGATGTTTGAGGACAAAGGCTACGATGTTGTCTTCAGTAAAGGAAAGGTGTTCCTAAGACACATAGCAATAGGTCAGACCAAGAGGATAGGGATTCGGGTGAAGAATCATTATAAACTAGAGGTAGACGATTGTGCAACATTGAGTATGAAAGCAAAATTGGTGCAAAGCCAAGACATTGGCGAGTTGTGGCACAGGCGGTTGGGCCGTTTACATCATGGGGCTTTGAAGATAATGGAGCAGATATCTACAGGACCTCCGCAAGGTAAACTTGAGCAAGTTGACACATGCAAAGGTGTACCTTGGGAAATTACATCATCTTCCCTTCATGAACGAGACAATCGAGCAGAGGCTATCTAGAGCGAGTTCATACTGATGTGTGTGGACCATTCTCGACGGCATCCACAACGAAGCAAAGGTATTATTTCATTTTCATTGATGATTATTCTCATAAATGCTGGGTTTATTTCATGCAGAATAAGGACCAAACCTTTGCAAAGTTTTGTGAGTTCTGTTATCACTGACAAAATTTGAAAGAAAAAGGGTAAGAGAAGAGTTAATTGATCCTGAACATATTCATGTTAATCTTGGTCATGTTCATGCAATAGACATTTACTACCATTCTTAGTTTGAGCAAACAAGCCTATGGTGAGCAAAGATCAGAAATCTTCATCATTGTTAAGCAAGGCAAGATACATCAGATGGATTAATAATAGGCTCAGACCCAACATCAGAATTATGAAGAGGCAAATTGAGGATTTGAAGATACAACTAAGCCAGCAGAAAGGATTTCCTTAGCTAAGGAAAATCACATAGCAACAAGAATCCATCACAGGCTCCTCAAGAAAGGGTTTGCAATCCTGAATTGATATTGAAAGGTCATTCTAATGAAGGATATGCTTTGACATGAAGTCCTCTAAAAGGTCACATACTAAGTGGTTCAAACGATGCACAATATGCTTGTGGGATATAAACGCTGCATTTGGAAAGAAAGTGCTTAAGGCCAATAAAATAGTTAAAGGTTCATGAGGGAGCAGTTGAATATGTTTCATGGCATTTCAAGGATGAATACCTTTTTGGCTCTGTTGGAAATGATTGCCATTTTCTCATATGGGACATGCGTACACCTGCACCTAACAAGCCTTAAAAATCAGTTGTAATTCATCAAAGTGAGGTTAACTCTTTAGCCTTTGATCCATTCAATGAGTGGCTGTTGAGAAAAGAAATCCCAAGACAGTCATAGTTTGGCCTTAAACTGTGGTTTTTGTAATTATACAGTGTTTTCGTAGCGCGCTACGAAACCCCTGTAGCAGACTGTTTTAGCAGAAAAAAACTCTGTTTTCTGCGTTTACTAGTAAATTTCCAGAAGGGTTTCTGAGCAGCTGAAAACTTAATTTTGAAAACTGAAAGAGGCTTTTATTCCTAACATACCAAGATACAAAACCTCTTTCAGTTTCCTCAAATTCATTCTGAGCTGGGAGAAACGGGTGACCAAAGTTGCGCTACGAAACTGCTGTAGGTGCAGTTTTTCATCTCCTGTTTGCCACGTGTTTTTCAAGGACAGTTTCCGGACAGCTGGAGAAATGTTTTAAAAAACAAGGAGAGGTTTTTGTTCTGGACAACATGGGCTACAAAAACCTCCTTCAGTTTCGTAAAATGTGGCATGGATGAAGAGATAAAGGCTCTGCAATTTTCAAGGATATAAACCTAAAAAACAGGGAGACATGTTCCCTAATTTCTAGCGTTTGTCATCAGCAGTTGGGTGACCACGTGGGAGGCCTCATCAAGTTCGATATCATGGAGTTGTAGGTGTCAAATAATGTGTTAAATGTTTAAATAAGGTTTTTTTTTTATCATAATGAGGAGTTAGACTCCTAATTGTTTTAGGTCTCTAGGATTCCTAGTTAGGTGTCATTTGCATTTAATAGTTTGTTTTATGGTTAGAATAGGTGTCACTGATGGCAAATTCGAATTCTCTTGTTGATGGATGATGGAATCATAATTGTAAATGCTATATATAGAGCAAGAGGCTGAATTAGCAAGGGTTGGAAAATGTTATAGAAGAAGACTA
Source organism: Pinus taeda (assembly GCA_000404065.3). Lineage (NCBI taxonomy): Eukaryota > Viridiplantae > Streptophyta > Pinopsida > Pinales > Pinaceae > Pinus > Pinus taeda. The sequence continues at coordinate 85,814 of APFE031175830.1, forward strand.
CTTTTGTAAATGCTATGCAGGGACTGATATATATAGAAGCAATTGGACTTTTCTGAAGCTGAGATTCTTAGTGTACTTCAGTGAGCTTTATCTTTTATCTTTCATATGTTTTACTTCCATAGTATTAATGCTTATTACTCAGAATTCATGGAGGAACATGCTCTGACTTCCTTTAAGTGTTGAACTATGGTGAATTGAGTTCTTGGGTCCTATCTTTGGATGTTTTTCTTCAATGTTTTAATACTTATTACTCAGAATTCATGGTTACTCATGCTCTGACTTCCTTTAGGTATTAAACTCTGATCAATCCCTTCAAATCCTTTCCTTCTGAATACCTTGATGTATCATTACTCAGAATTCATGCCCACATGCTCTGACTCCTATGAACTTCAAGTTATTGAGACTTTCCTTAATGTGTCACTCTTTCATTGAAGTATATACAAGCCTCAGTTTTATAAGAAGAGTTATTTGTTATCCTTATATTTCTCACTGACTCCATAGCCCAATGGTAGCAAGCTTTCATCTTTTCAACCTACAAACATATAAAATCACAAACCATAGAGTTAGCCATCTATCTCAATCACAATTGCAAATCTTAAACCCCTTGAGAGAGCCCTCTCAGGCTAAGGAGGCTAAGCCTTAGCTAAAAGATTGGTCTGAAACAGTTACATAAGGTCTTACTGATTAGCAGCCATCAGTACTGGTTTTGTGATAACATTTTGGTGCGTCTGCCGGGAGCCTGATGATTATTCATTCCCAAAATCAAAGAGCTGAACTTCTGAAGGTAGCAGGAGCTTAGAGGAATTTTTGAGGCTGAAAATCTACCTTGGCGACTCCATTGTTGAAGAATTCAAAGTTCATACATTCATGGTGATTCCACTGGAGTTATGAAGGACCCTGAAGCTGCCATTCTTAGTTCAAGGTATGCATGCATAGATTTCTCAGGAATTCATGGTTTCCCAAATCATTTTCCCAAGGATGCATATTTTCTAAGGAATGGTCCAAAATTCAATGGAGAAGACTTGAGTTTAACGTGGAAGCATATATTAGACTTTTGTCATTTTGTTAAGCTTCTTAGAGTTAAACATGAGGACGTTTGCATTATGTTATTCTATGATTCTTTTCAAGGGAAATGCAAACAATGGATTGAAAGTTTTCCTGCCAAATCCATTAAGTCATTTGAAGACTTTTGGTGTATGTTTTTGGACGAATGGATAGATAGGTCAGGAGTGTTGGCAAGTTCTCTTTCAGTTCAAGGTTTCAAACAATGGAATAATGATCATATTAATGAAGAAATAGGTCAAAGTTTTTCTTTGTCCCTGTCCTCGTATCTTAAGTCCTTTGAGTGCAAGTCAGAAGATAAGATGAAATTTTTGGATGAAGTTGCTAAGGACATTGAGAAAGATATTGAAGGTCTAGAAGGTCAAATTCAGGCATATAGTTTTCATAATCATGATCATTGTTTTCAGAAGCTTTCTGTGACAGAACACAAGGAAAGAATGTTGCTTCCTTTCTCTTTCACGTTTGAGGAACTGAATGCTGTGGTTGAAGATCAGTTTGCAGAGCCAGAAAGTCACAAGAATCGTCAAGCTGATCATGTATTCTGGGATCCTATAGCTGATTACATGGAAGAATTTTTCACTCCGGTTTTTCAGTTTACTTATAAAGACCAGAGACAATTCCAGTGGCAGCGGTCATCACAATATCATTGTAGCTCTGAACTCCGATGCAACCAAAGGACTCAAATGTCAGATCAGATTGATGATTGGCTTCATTGGAAGTTTCATGTTCCTTGAGCTACAATTGGAGAATGCAGCTGATAGGGTAGGTAGGAATGTGCAAATAAGCTCAGGGTAGGTTGACTGAGCATCTGTTTCAGTAGGTGCAGTTTGAATTCTTCATTCAAAAATCATCGAAGGCTTGGGGAGAAAATTGGGCAGAGGTTCAGAGTTTTATTCCAGAGGATGGATAGCGGCACTGGAGCTACAAGTTCTTAGTATACCACAAGGGCACACTATCCCTAGTGGAGCCACTGTTATCACCCTAAAATCTTTGTCTCTAAGCTTTGGTAAGTTGCCATTGTTTCTAATCATAGTCTTATAAGTTTTGAGTCAGCTCATCACAATTAGTGTCATTCTCATTTACAAACCCTTCTTTTAGTCATGGTGTTAAAGGGTCTCTAGGTCATTTTATGCTTTAGAGTTAGGTCATAAGGTTAGAAGTGTTTCAAGGTCATATCTCTTTTCCATCAAAGTCTGACAGCCTCATTCCATGCCCCAGAAGCCTCACCATGAGTTTGGAAGTCATATCTCACATTAATTTGAAGAAATTGTCAAACTAGCTTTGAAATCACTGAACTAGGAGTTTTCGTAACGCGCTACGAAACCCCTGTAGCAGCCTGTTTTAGCAGAAAAAAAAAAAAAAAAAACTCTGTTTTCTGCGTTTACTAGTACATTTCCAGAAGGGTTTCTGAGCAGATGAAAACTTAATTTTGAAAACTGCAAGAGGCTTTTATTCCTAACATACCAGGCTACAACAACCTCTTTCAGTTTCCTCAAATTCATTCTGATATGGGAGAAACGGGTGACCAAAGTTGCGCTACGAAACTGCTGTAGGTGCAGTTTTTCATCTCTTGTTTGCCACGTGTTTTTCAAGGACGGTTTCTGGGCAGCTGGAGAAATGTTTTACAAAACCAGGAGAGGTTTTTGTTCTAGACAACATGGGATACAAAAACCTCCTTCAGTCTCGTAAAATGTGTCATGGATGAAGAGATAAAGGCTCTGCAATTTTCAAGGATATAAACCTAAAAAACAGGGAGACATGTTCCCTAATTTCTAGGGTTTGTCATCAGCAGTTGGGTGACCACGTGGGAGGCTTCATCAAGTTCGA
>APFE031175832.1:7554-22007 GCA_000404065.3 Pinus taeda
AAAGATCAAGAAACCCAAGACCAAATAAAAAATAAGAAGGGATTTAAAACCCTAGAAAAATAATATTTTAAACTCAAGAGATAAATAAACCCAAGGGATTAAATTATAAACCCAAGGAATAGTAAACCCAAGGGGAAAATATTATAAATCTAGTGGATAAAAAAACACAAGGGATCAATATTAAAAACATAATGGATTAATAAAGCCTAGGAATTAACTTTTTTAAACCCAAAAGATTGATAAACCCACATAACTATTAATATTATAAATCCAACAGATCAATAAACCCTAAGGATTGTTAATATTCTAAACCCAACAAGTTAATAAACTGAAGGGATAGGCATTATAAACCTAAGGGATTAATATTAAACTGTAGGACCAAAATTTAACCCTTAATTTGGGATTTAATAAAACAAAGGGATTAATATTACCAACCCAAAGAATTAGAAAGATCAAGGGATCAATCTTATAAACCCAATAGATCATGAAACCCAAGGAATTATTAATATTATAAACACAAAGCATCAATAAACCCAAGCGATTATTAATATTATAAACACAAATGGTTGATAAACCCAAGAGATTAATAAACCCTAGAAATCAATAAACCCAACAAACTAATATAAAAAACGCAAGAGATTGATAAACCCTAATAGTTAATAGTTTAAACTCAAGGGATTATTAATATTATAAACCCAAGAAACTAATAAACCCGAGGGTTTAATATTATAAACTCGAGCCCAAGGGTTCAATATTAAAAACACAAGAGATTAATAAATCTTAGGAATTAATATTTTAAACACAAAGGATTGATAAACTCACATGATTATTAATATTATAAACTCAAGTGATTAATAAACCTTAGGGATTGTTAGTGTTATAAACTCAATGAATTAATAAACTAAAGGGATAAACAGTATAAATCTAACAGATTAATATTAAACCCTAAGAGTAATATTTAACCCTTAATATTAGGGTCTAATAAACTCAACCGATTATTAATATTAAAAACCCAAGGGATTATTATTATTATAAACTCGAGAGATTATTAATATTATAAACCCAAGACATTAATATTATAAGTACAAATGATCAATAAATCCAAGGAATCAATAAACCCAAAAAATTAATATAAAAAACCCAAACGATTAATAAACCCTAAGAAATAATATTTTAAACTTAAGGGATTAAATGATAAACCAAAGGAATTATTAATATTATAAACTTAAGAAACAAATAAACCTAAGCATTTAACGTTATTAACCCAAGGAATTAGTAAACCCAAGGGAAAAATATTATAAACCTCAGGATCAGAAAACACATGGGATAAATATTAAAAATAGAAGGGATTAATAAAGCCTAGGAATTTATATTTTAAACCCAAAGGATCGATAAACCCATATGACTATTAAAATTATAAACACAAGGGATTGTTAATATTATAAACACAAGGGATTGTTAATATTATAAACACAACAAGTTAATAAACCAAAGGAATAGACATTACAAACCAAAGGGATTAGTATTAAACCTTATAACTAATATTAAACCCTTAATATTGGGGTTTAATAATCCCAGTGGATTAATATTACCAACCAAAAAAATTAGAAAACTTAAGGGATTAATGTTGTAAACCCAATGGATCAACAAACTCAGGGAATTATTAGTATTATAAACACAAATGATCAACAAACCTAAGGGATTATTAATATTATAAACCCAACCGATCAATATTATAATTAAAAATGATTAATATACCCAAGTGATTAATAAACCCTAGAAACCAATAAACCCAACAAACTAATATTAAAAACTCAAGCGACTAATAAACCCTAAGAATTAATATTTAAACTCAAGGGATTAAAAAAACCTAGGGATTATTAATATTATAAACCCAAGGAAATAATAAACCCTAAAATAAACATAGTTGACTATGACCCATTTTCATATTAAGACAATCTTTGTTGCAATGTGATGTTCCACCATGGTTGATTTTCATATTAACAAAATATTTGTCACAATATGACGTTGTACCATGGTTGACCATGATTTTTTTTTTCTCGGTAAACTAGCTAACTTTTATATTATATGTACATTGAAATGTTTACAGACAGTGAAGCAGGACTTAACAGGACTTCCATGGCCACCAGTGGCGCCATGGGTAAAGTAGACTGACTCAAAAAGCTCCCACGCAGGGGTAGCATCCACAATGCTTTAATAATGCCTCTATAAGACCGACTGAGGCACAAAACCTTTCCAAAATGCCGAAAAACAGACCCTGACGCGTCGACTTAATTGTAAGCACTCCTGCCCACGCAGGGGCAGACTTCAATGACAAACTGGGGTCTGATATCAACCCAACACACTGAAACGAAACATGACCAAAATGGACTGGACACTATATAAAACAACAGGAGAACGGACAAAATTCTAACCCGAACCATGTTACCCGCAGCAAGCAGAGTTCCGGACCTGAGTTGAGCACGCGCTGGAAGATCACTCTTCCTCAGGAGGTTTCTCCTCCACAATGGTGCACCATCCCTGACCCTCAGGGACACCCTCCCACATGGCAGCCCACTTGGCCTGTGCTGAGTCTGGAGGTTTCTTCGCCTGGGGGGTGGAGGGGTTGGCCATGATCGCCTTCCCTGAGGTTCCTTCCCCGCTTGGTGGAGGCGGCAAGGGGCATGCCTGTCTAGAGCCCTCTGGGGGTGGATCCTTCCTTCCTGGAGGTGTTTCGTCTTCAGTCCCTTTCGGAATTTGAGTAAAGAGCACGGAAACATGAGCGTTAACTCCTGGATTGTCCTGGGATTTGCCCAGGGTAAACACCACTGAGCCGAACGTAGGGAGGGCTGGCTCCCCATCGCTTGTACCACCAACCTCCAGGAATTGCCCTGCATGTAGTGGCGTGACCCCTACCCGCCGATAGCAATAGCAGCAGCAACAATGGTGGTGCTCCCTCTCTGCACCTCCCCGACTTCGACCACGACCAGAACCACGCCCAGAACCCCTTATGCAAGGTTGCCGATGTCGAAGCCTTGCCATGGGCAACTCGTCTTCACCCTTAAATGCTTGAAGCGAATCGTGTGGCCACCCAGAAGCCAAAATTCGCCTCCCGCACCTTCCAAACACCACCGCCACCTTTGAATTTTCCAAAAGTTCCTCTGTTTCCGCCCCCAGAGCCTTCGAATTCTCCTCCTGCGACTCTGAACTGGCCACCAGTATCTCCAAATTCGCGGCCAGCCCCTTTGAATTTGCCCCCAACGCCTCTGAGATTGCCGTCCAGACCTCAGAGTTTGCCTCCCGAACCTCTGAGACTGCCACCCTACCTTCTGAGGAATTTTCAGATTTCTTAAAACAAGCACGAGAGATGGAGTGTCGAGAGGTCCCGAGGGCAGCTTGTGGTAGTGCGCGTAGCGCTCTCCAGCAGGCCTTCCTCTGCGACAAATTCCTCTGCAGCGAAACACCACCGAGACCATAAACTGCGAAATACATTGCCCTGTCTTGATCCCCTTCCAGATATTTACCAACATTCCTTTGGTCTGAGCGCCAAATAAATTCCGCCATCCCTTCAATCCGCTCAGCATTGAATGCTTTGAGCTCAAGCCTTGCCGTAATAAACCTTTGACGGCTGAGGACCTGCAGAAATTAATTTTCATGGGGCGGCACATGGTAGCCATGTGGCTCAACCCACTATGTCGTGCTGTCACCCGCAACCGGGGGTTCAGTATCTCTTTGAAGGAGCTTCTTGCATTCCTGAATCTGTTGATTGCTTGGGATGATGTCCAAATTTCCTGCTTGGAAAGGATGGTGGCTTTCAACCCCAATATTGGCTAGGAGATCAGCAACCTTGTTCCCTTCTCTTCTGGAGTGGTGAAAGGATAGGGCTCTGTGGTTGTGCAGCTCTTGAGCAATGTTGTTTAGCCTGGCTTCTAGCCTCCAACTGTCAGCTACTTTTCTGGTTTGAGAGCCATTGTGGATGCGGGTGACCATGCTAATGATAATCTGGGAATCCCCTTCCACTATGAGTGGTTGAAGATTCTGACGTTTGGCAACTAAGAGCCCTTGCCAGAGACCCTCCAACTCCGCCGAGTTATTGGTGTCCCATCCTATATTACCGAAATAGATCTGTATGGTGTCGCCAATGTGATTACGAATGATACCTCCATAACCTGCTGTCCCTGGGTTGCCTTTGGATGCTACATCAAAATTAAGTTTGAATGAGTTAGTGGGTGGAGCAAGCCATTTTCTGTCCTCCTTGTCCTTGCCTTTCGTTGTCCGCTGGGTGACATTTCCTTGAGGCAACTCTAACTTCCAGTTGTCCAGGATGTTTTTCTCGCTGTCCTTAGTTGGGAGGTCTTCCATGGTCCAAGATTTCAGTAGCATGGTCTCTTTGAGGTTGTTGTTCAATCGATTCTAGATTTCTTCTATGGGCGAGCTTTGGTTTTTGAAAATCCGCCTGTTCCTTTCTTTCCATATGTTCCATATTACTATTCCAGGAATAATGTTCCACATGTAGTTAAGGATCTCACAGTCATAGGGGCTTTTTGGCTAGTGACGGATAGTGTCGATGATGCCTCCAGGTCCTTTGCATCATCTTTGACATATGAAGCCCACTTGATCCCATAGCTTGTTGGCGATTGGGCATGTGTCCAGAAGGTGCTGTAGGTTTTCCTCGTTTTTAAAGAAATTGTGGCATATTGAGGGCCCATGGAAGTTGCGTCTCCTTAGCTTGTCCCAGGTGAGAATTTTTTTATGTCCCACCATCCACAGGAAATGTGAAATTTTAGGCCAAGCTTTGAAGCTCCAAATCCTGTCCCATAGAGGGTCCTGTCTGGTAGCGGAGTCTCCTATGAGTGTGTATGCTTCGGATGTAGAGTATGTTCCTTTGGGGAGGTATCCCCATCTGAGAATGTCTTCGCTGTTCACCAACCGGATGCTTCTCTTCTTTAACTCATCTTTGAGTGTTGTTGCCTCCTGAATGCTTGCGACTGTGGTAATTTGGTTGCTCGGATGCCATTGTATGAATCCATTTGCCGTGTCCTACTCCTAGAATTGATGGACGGTTGCCTGCTGCTGCTCCTGTCTGTCCGGTATTATCCTAGGTGAAAGAACATTAGAAAGTTTAGGCTGTTGGTTCCATGCGTCCACCCAAAATCTGGCACTTTGACCATTTCGTATTTCCCAGAAGCTATGCTTCTGGATGAGCTGATGATGTTGCTTGGCGGCATTCCAGATAAGTGAGCCATTGATGGTAGGCTTGAATCTAATGAGCTCTGCTTGGGGCATGTTGTTGGTATATTTGGCAGTCCAAATGTTGGCCCATACCTTATCTGGATTAGTTAACCATTGCCACCATATTTTGGCATTCATGATGGTATTACTGCTCTCAAGATCTCTGAGCCCTATGCCTCCTTTTCTTTTTGGCCTGCACACAGTTTCCCATTTCACTAATGCCCATTTGCGATTAGTAGCAGAGCTACCCCATAGAAAATCCCTCTGAATGTTTCTCATTCTCTTCAAAACCCATTTTGGAGCAGCAAGGATAGAGAAAAGATAGAGAGGCATGGCTTGAAGGACGGATTTAATTAGCACAACTCGAAAAAAGGTAGAGGGCTTGGCCCGGTTTAGACTAACTACTCGCATGACGAGCTACGACCTTGCTCGGGATCGAACACAAGACCGGTCCGTCATGACAAGGCCGACTTTACCACTACGCCGCCTCCACAACCTTTCATGGTTGACCATGATTATAAACACAATAGATTGATATTAAACCCAAGGGTTAATATTATAAAACCTATGAATAATGTATACCCTTGGAATATGAATCCTAAGATCAATAAACCCAATGATTGATATTACAAACCCAAGGAAATAATAAACCCAATGGATTAATACTAAAAAACCAAGGGTTTATAAACCCAAGAGAATAATATTAAACCTAAGTGATTAATATTGTGATTGTAGTAGATAAGGGAAGTGAATCATGATGTATGGAGCAATATCAAATGGCCGACCAGAACGAGGGGGGAGTATAGATATTTATTAAGAGAGAAGGGGGAATCTGCGTGTTAAGCGGGAGGCATTGACCCAGGTCGTTGTGGTGGGTAAAAGATGTATTGAGTGACTTGAAATGGACCACCACACCCCATGCTGGTCTTTGTGGAGCACAAAAAAGCAAGGCAAATGGGCATGTCACTGAAGGTGTTGAAAGTAAATTCAACCAATTAATTTATTATTGGAATCCGCAAGCAGATCAATAATTCATAAAAGACCAAAAAAGTGTGCACTCAAGAAAGTAGATTCAACAAATTTATTTAAAATTGTTTTTAAATCATTTATTTACTTCATATAAAGTCGTCGTTTAAACATGGAAAAGGCTGTCCCACATCAGTTTACTTAATTGACGTCTCCTCATTATTTAAAACTTAATTTACAACCATTTACAAAACCATCATTAAAGTGGGCATGTCTATGGCATGGCAAAGTGATTTATTATTTATTAAAAAATAATACAAGGTAACTCTGGTACTAATAATTATTATATATTATAAACTTAGAATATTCCTCTTCTATATATAACTTTCTTTTACTAATCATTTATATAAATATAACTTGATTTTAAAATGATTGGAATGTAGGTTACTAATCTCGACATTTATTAAAAAAATTAGATTCTTAATACTTTCTTTTTTTTTGTAAGCTGAGGAGTTGCCATTTTCTATTATAAAAAAGAAACCATTACAGATCTAAGGTGCTCTCAACCCGCCCCGCGGGGAAACCAGGTTTATTGACCACCTATAGTTTTTGACTGCTAACCAAAAATAAAAGGTTTTCAATCTGTCTTTCCAAGCTTTATACACATTAGCCTTGTAACTATTACTACTGACATATATCTGCAAGTAAAAATAAACATAAACCCTATGCATAGCTAGAACAAAAACTAAGATTTGCAATTTCTAACTACATCAGGAAACATGCCTTTCTCATTGTTCTCCAGCGACCTCTTGCTGCTTCTTCTCCTTTTTGATCACCACGCTGTTTGCCTCAAGCTGCTGCTGTAGATCTTCCAGCCTCTTGTCTTGCATGAGCAGGGTGATTACAATATTCTTCAATTATTTCTTCAAGTTTGGAATTCCCTGCGACAATTCAGCCATTTCCACAACTATCTGTTCCATGGCCTTGGCCATGAGTCTCTTCATGACCCAATATAGGTGCAACGACTTCTTATATAGTGTCATTCGACCTCGGGTGTGCCCTGGATCTGGCATGAGATGCATCCAATCCTCCATTTCTTCCTCTGACTGGGCCTGGACGGCCTCTTCCTCCCAATGCTCTATTATTCTTCTAATTTTTGGGTTGGTCCTCTCATTGTATTCTCTCTCTGCTATCCTGACCCTTGTCTTTATGGTATGCCTGCCCTGTTTTCCTTCGGCTCCCACCCCGGTCTCCCCATCTTCCTCGGTGCTTCCATGACAGCGGCGTCCCCATCTGCTGTGTCCTTCTGCTATTCCTTGTCTTCTCTGGCCACCCCTGCCACGGCGACCTCTCCCTCTCCTCCGTCTGCCTCTTCCACCCCTGGATTCCGTCCTCGGCCTTCCTTCTTCTTCCTCCCAATTTCCTTTTGCCTCTCTGTTTCCTGTTCTTTTCGCATTTCGGTCGCTGTTATTTGCTTCCTGCGCAGTCTTCTCCGGGTCCTCTACAATGTCTTCACTCTCGCTCTCCGAGACTTCATAGATAGGAATGTAGCAGTACTCGGGCCTCTCTTCCATTTTGCGTTTGCCCTTCGCGTCCATGTATCCTCGTCCCTGATCTTCATCCGCTCCGCTACTTCTCATCCACCTTCCTACCATCCTGCTACCCTTTACTTCCATGCTGTCTCCGCTTCCTTGCTTCAAACTGCGCTTCCCCTCCCTTTCTTCTTGGCACCCAGCGCTTCCCACTCTCCTCACTGTATATCTCAGCTTAATGTTTCTCTTTCCTGTTTCACTGCAAGCCTTTTCTCGCATTCCACTCCGCCACCTTTCCTTCCTGGTATCTCCCCCCTGCATGCCTTTAAAACTCAAATCTCTGTCTGCTTTTCTGGACCCTATCCCCATGCAATCATACCTCAGGCTTGTTTCTGGCAATCTGTCAGCTCCACCTTCGTTTACTTGTACCCGAGTGTCCTTTCGGCCTGATCGGGTATCCTTCCCGCCGATCCACTTACCTGTAAAAATTATGTTTCGACACTCGCCTGCGGTCACCTGCCCCACCCACCGACGCTTCTTAATTACGCTCCCTTCCACATTGCTCAACCCGATCGGGTGATCTGTCTTCTCCCTTTCATACCATGGATGCTTAATTATGGTCCTGAGTAATTATGTTTTTGAGTCCTTCCCAACTGTGATCCACTTCTAGTGATGGCCAGCTTCTATCCAAACTACTTGCTACTTCTTTGCTTCCCCAATTTTCCAGGAGGTCCGCAGCCTTGTTTCCATTGCGTCGAACATGGTTGATTATTTTGTAATCAATCCTATTTAGCAAAACCGCTATATCTTGAATAATTCCTGTTGTCCTCCAACTTTTTGCAACTTTCTCCCAGCTCTTTCCATCCTTTAATTTTCGCAACATCCTTATCGTGATCTGCGAGTCCCCTTCAATCTCCAGGTTCATATATCTGTTTCTGACTGCTATTCTCAGGCCTTGATGGACCGCCTAGAGTTCCGCCTCATTGTTCGTCATCTCGCCTCCCCATTCTGCGAAGACCCACCTTGTTTTTCCTTGACCATCACGAAAAATACCTCCCAGGCCTGCTGGGCCAGAGTTCCCCTTCGACGCTCCATCGAAGTTCAGTTTTATGGAGTGTACCCCAGGGTATCGGAATTGGTTGGGGCTTTGGGCTTGAGGGCTACCATTCTTCTCTTTTCTGGGATAGATCATGCTGAATTCCAGGTTAAGTTTCGAAGCTATTCTTCCTTCTTCTTGGTTGATCTTCCAGTCTTCCTCTTCCCAAGTGTCTAAAAGAACGGCTTCTTTTATCGCTTTGCTCACCTCCTCCCAAATTCTTTCAGGTCGACTACTTTGACCCCTGTATATGGTATTCCGTATGCTTCTAGGATCTCTCATTGTCTTTCCAAAGAGCGATCTGATCTTTTCCCATACACTTCCTGCATAAGGGCAATCATTTAGAGGGTTCTCCTAATTTTCCATTTCACTGCTACAGAGGCTGCATCTTGATGGCCCGTAGTATCCTCTCTTTAGGATTTTATCCCAGGTTAGAATCCTTCCTTTACTGACCAGCCATGCAAAGATTGTGATTTTCGGCCACCATTTTCCTTCCCAGATTGTTCTCCAATCTATATCACCCTCTTCCCTTTCTTGCTTTGTTGTCAGATAGTAGGCTTCCTTCACTATAAACGTCCCTTTCATTGATCTTCCCCATCTGAGGATGTCCTCACCTGTCCTGATTTTTATCTTTCTTAGATCTGCTTCTTTGAGGTAATTTTTCTCTATCTCTGAGTTTATGTTTTCACACCATTCCTCTGGTTTCCTCCAGGTCCTCCATATACCGCTGCTCTCTTCGTTTGTCCAATAGTCTCTAACATACTCCATCCCTGCCCTTTTCGCTTTCTATTGAATCTCTTGTAGGGTTTGTATTTCTATCATTTTGCCTTTCTGCTGCCATCCGTCCTCCCAAAATTTTGCATTGCTTCCTCCCCGGATCTCCCAAAAAGCATGTTGGTTGACCACATCTCTGTTCTGACTTACTAAGTCCCATATAGAGGACCCTTTTGGAACTTCTTCAATTCTTAGTTTATCTGCTATTGATTCTGGCATATTATATTTTAATTCCCATATTTTTTTCCATACATCCTTCCCTCCTTGTAACCATCTCCACCATAATTTAGCGTCTAAGATCTTGTTTAACATTTCGGGGTCCCTGATACCCAACCCTCCTTCCTCCTTTCTTTGAATCAGGTTTTTCCATGATACTAAGGCCCATTTCCTTTTTTGTTTCGGTCCTCCCCAGACGAACTTCCCAAATATCTCTCTCAGTTTTGTGCATACTCCTTTGGATGCTGCTCTGATGGACAGAGGGTAGATGGGAATTGATTGCAGAATAGACTTTAACAAGACTATTCGGCTCGCTATGTTCAGGGATCTGAAAGACCAGCTTGTTAGGCGCCTCTTGATTTTATCTATAACTTCCTGCCAATTTTTCATCCGGGTGGGATGTATGTCCAGCTGGTTCCCTAAGTACTTTGTAGGGAGGTCCCCTTGTCTGAAACCCAGGGTTCTGGTGAGATGAGCTTTGATGGCCTCCGGAGTGTTAAAAATAAATGTACAGGATTTTTCCTTATTAATCTCCATTCCCGATGCTTCCATGAAGATTTCCAATACTTCTTTGATCGCCCTTACCTCTTTTATGGTAGCTTCCCCAAATAACATTATGTCATCAACAAACTGTTGATGCGTTATAGCTAGATTGTTTCCCCAGGGTTTTAATCCTCTGATCTTCTTTTTCCTGATCTCTCTTTTGATAATTCTCCTGAGTCCTTCCACTGCCAAAATAAAGCGAAAGGGTGACATAGGGTCACCTTGTCTTATACCCCTTGATGCATTAAAAGTCTTTGTTGGAGTGCAATTTACCAGAATTGAGAAGATTGGGGTTGAAATCATACTATATATCCATTCAATACACATCTTTTCGAAACCATACGCTTCCAGCACCATACGAAGGTATCTCCAGCTCAAGCGGTCGTAGGCCTTTGAAAGATCTAGTTTTATCATCATTCCCCTCTGCTTCTTTTGATTTAGAGAGTGTATCATCTCCTGAGTAACCACTAAACCATCCAGTATTTGTCGCCCCTCGACAAAACCCGTTTGTTCTGGGGATATGATACTCGGGAGTAAAGGTTTTAGTCTTTTCGCAATCAACGTAGCAATGATCTTATAAATAACATTACATAGAGCTATAGGGCGGAATCCCTGAGCTTCCTCAGAATTGTTACTTTTAGGGATCAGAGTTAGAAAGGTCGAATTAATACCTGGCCAGATCTTTTGCTTCAAGCGAGACTCTTCGATAGCTTCCAAGATTGCTTGCCCCAAGAAATGCCATCCTGCCTGGTAAAATTCTACTGTGAAACCATCGGGTCCAGGTGCTTTGCCTTTTTTCATATTCGTGACCACCTCCTCAACCTCTTCCATAGTAGCTGCGCGCATCAAAGCCTTGTTTTGCTCTACTGTTATGAGTTTTGGTATCTCCTTGCATATATGATATATTGCTTCCCCTCTTGCCTCTTGAGTTTCAGTGAGGATTCCTTTATGGTACTCCACTAATACTCTTTCTATTCCTTCCTGTTCTACTACCCTTTCCCCCTCTGCAGTTTTAATTGCAAAAATCCGGTTCCTTTGTCTATTCTGTATCATTGCTTGATGAAAGAATTTTGTATTCCTCTCGCCTTTGCGCAGCCAGTTTATCCTTGACTTCTGCCTCCACATAATCTTCTCCTGTTTTCTTCTTTCTTCCAGCTGATTTATTATTCTTCCCTCTTCTTTACTTCGTTCTTCATCCCTTCCTTCTAGGATTATTTGCTGTTGAATATCCTCCATTTCTTTTTCCAGTTTTTGTTTTTCCTCCATGATGTGCCCGAATTCTTCTCTATTCCACTTTCTAATTTTACCTTTTATTTCCTTGAGCTTCAATTGGAATGTATGCATTTTTCCTTTCCCTTTAACTTGACTCTGAGTCCACCATTCTTCCACTTTATGAAGGAACTCCGAGTTTCTAAGCCAAAAAGCCTCAAATCTAAAAGGTTTCTTACCATTGTTTTTCTTGATATCGATTTCTAAATGGATCGGCCAGTGGTCCGAGCCTAGACCTGGAAGGATTTTTGCCTCTATGAACACATCTCTATTCAGAATTTGTTCAGACAGGAGAAACCTATCTAGCTTCGAGACTATCTGATTTTTCCCACCCCTCCTATTATTCTAGGTGAAGACGTCGTTTGTTGTGGGGGTATCCACTAGTCTTTGTTCTGTTATAAGCTCATTAAACTCCTCCATGCTCTGATCTTGTCGCCTTACACCTCCTTTTTTCTCTCCTAAGTCATGGATTAAATTAAAATCCCCTCCGACTATCCATAGGTTATCGAGAATTATTCGCCTTACTGCCTGTATATTCTTAAGGAATTCCTTCCGTTCCCTGGGTAAGTGGGGGCCGTAAACCCCTAAAATAAGAATTCTTTCCTCCTTTCCTATCAACCTGAACACACCAGATAATATTCTGGGGAGGCTAATCCAGTTTTCAAAAATAACCTCCTATGGGTTCCATAAAATCGCTAAACCTCCAGCTGTACCAACCACATCTTGAGCCATTACTTCATACTTTGGTCTCATCTTTTCCATAATTCCTTGTAGCTGTTGCTGATCCATTTTTGTTTCCTGAATAATAATTATGCTAGGCTTGTCCTTCTTCAGTCGTTCCTTCAGATATCTCTGCTTGCCCTTACTATTGAGTCCCCTTATATTCCAGCTTGTAATAATCATTTATAACTTTTTGAAGGTTGTTGAAATACCTCTAACAGAGGTATCACTCTTCCTGAATTAACCAATGTTTCCCCCATTGCTTGAATCGTTTCATTCATTGTTCTTCTATCCATTTTTCTCCCTCCTTTGCCACTTCCGTCCATTCCAATGTTTTGGGATCCTTGAGTTCCTGATTGATCTGGTCTAGTCTCTGCCATGCAGCCTTTCTTTTCCTTGTATTTTTGAAATGCCTCCTTGTATTGTTGTTTCTGGGATTCCGGAATGAATCTTTCATCTAAGTTCTTCCACTCTTGGAGTAGCTTCTTCATTATTCTTTCTTCTTCGGTCCCATTTTCCTTTCGCTTTTCTGCCCCTTCCATCAACTGTTCCCCTATATTCTCCTAGCGTTCTCCCATCTCTACTTCTGCTTCTTTGGCCCGGCTGATATTTTTACCTGTGGTTTCAGTTATGATTTCCATTGGAACATTCTCGTTGTCCCCTTCCTCCTTCTTTCCATTTTCTGTGTCCTCCTCCTCGTCCTGAAGGACTTGGAATTTATTCTAATTCTCAACAGGTATGTTCTTTCCTTTTGGTTGCCCTCGTGTTCCCTCTGATCTCGGTTTTTGTCTTCTTTGAACTTCCTTGAAACCTCTTTCTCCTGCCTCCGACCATTCTGCTTTCCTTCTTTCTTCCTCTAAAATTCTTGTTGCCTCTCCTTCTCTGTTTTGAGGGCATTCTCTAAATAGATGTCCGTACTCATGGCACCTGCGGCATCTAAAGGGGATGTGCTCATAATCTATTGGTTGTTGCCATATTTCGTCATGGTATTCCACCTCTACAAATTCCGGTAAAGGTTCTGCTATATTCATATACACACAGATCCTTGCATAGGATGTGTATTTTCCCCTTTTAGTCGATTTTGCTACTTTGACGAAAGCTCCAATCGAACTTCCAATCCCTTCCATAACCTCGGGGTCCCAAAATTCCGTTGGTAGCCCAAACAATCGGACCCATATGGGTGCTGCCAATAGCTTTTCTGCATCTGGGTTGTATCTTTCTTCCCAGTGTCTCATAAATAATCCAGCATTGTTCATAAAGTAAGGTCCTTCCTCAAATATTCTCTCCTTGTCTTCGAGATTTGCAAAAATGACTGTGAAAAAACCCTTAGCTCCGAGTTTCAGGTCTATATGTCCTTTTGGCTTCCATCTTAGTTGAATCCATTTCGCTAGATCCTTTTCAGATGGCCAGAATCCTATAAACGTACAGATCAATACATGATCCTTCATATAGCAGCGATAATCTTCCAACTTATTGTTAGGGATAACGTACCTTGGTCTTTTCTATGCCCTAGGTAAGCACCTGCTCCCTATTCTTGCTTGCCATCGGCTTCCCAGGACTGGTATGTCTTTGTCATTTTCCGTCTGCAACCCTTGCTGTCCTCCTCCACTGGTTTCGCCTGCTACCACGTTTTTGAAGGAGGGGATCTCTCCCCTCCCCTGATTCCCATCCATGGTTCCCTTCAGTCCCACCTGATTTCTGCCTCCCCTCCGCCTGTCTTTTTCTCCTGCTTGACTGTGCCCGCGGATGATTAGGGCCTCTTCGCTCCTCCCGAGCCTTCTTGCCTTGCTATCGCAGTTTAGCTACGCCGACCTTCGAAACCCTAACCTCTCTTGCCTCTTCGGTCCGCTCTGCTTCCATCTCGTTCTTGTTCAAATTATGTAGATTCTTAATACTTTCAGTTTTATACTAATGATAGTTTTATATTAGTATTATTAATAGTTTTAATTTCATGTTTTTTAAATTGGTATTAATTTCTTTTAATTTGAAATTAATTGTTTTTAATTATTGTTTAGGTCAAATAATTATAATGTGCATGTAAGTCATTTATTCTTTTATTTCCAATCTATTTAATGTTATAAATCAACATTTTTTATATTATTATT
>APFE031175832.1:73008-97644 GCA_000404065.3 Pinus taeda
AGTCTATGGCATGGAGGCTAATTTCCCTTCTTCTTTAGGAATCCCTGTTATCAAGCTGCTGCAAGAGATTCAGGCTGAGCCCAATGATATCCAAAGGAGGATAAACCAAACCATTCATTTGCAGCAAACAAGAGAGCAAGTATATGACAGAGTTCAAGTTTTACAAGAAAAGCTCAAGAAAATGTTTAACAAAAGAACAAAAGCTAAATATTTCTTCATGGGAAACAAAGTCTTAAGATGGGATTCAAGAAGGGAGGACAAAGGAAATCATGGCAAGTTCGATTTCCTTTGGAAAGGCCTCTTTGTTATTTTTGTTGTTCAGGGCAATAACACATATTTTCTGAAGAATTTAGATGGCAGCACAACTAAGGAAGGCCTTGTTAATGGCCACATGTTGAAGCATTATCATGACCCCATCTATATACAACACAACTCTGTATATTATTTTGTACATTAACAATTTATATTTCCAGTACTTTGTTTTCACTTTTATAACAGGCCGCTGAGAGAGAATAATCCATCAAATTTTGAAGGAAAGATCAAAGAAAGCTCCATTTTAGATCTTTGTTGTGTAAAATAATCCCAAAGAAGTTCCCAAGTAGATTTCAACATGACCACAAGCACCCAAAAAGGCAAGCAGAGCTGTAATTTCTTTACAAATCAGCTAAAAAAGATACTGCATATCAGCTTGTAAGAATTCAGTCAAATACATTGAGAAGAAGAAAAATTTCAGAGTGCAGCAACAACTAAGAGATTAAGGTAGTATGACATGACGTTCTTGGCCTTTCACAAGGAAAGGCCACCCCCAAGTGGAGCCACTGTTAGCTTCCTATACCAATAGGTTTCATTTTTCATGATTGACAGTGGAAATGCCAAAAATGTTCATCCTTTTCATGCTACAAAAGTTCCATTTTTGAAGAATTTCACAGTTAAGGGAGGGCCAAACAACTTAATCGTGGCCTCCCTAGGTTTAAATTGCTTGTTTTAGAAGATAGAGAAAGAAAATCTGTCCAAACTGTTTAAACCTGGCAGATCATTAGCTAGGTAGAGAATTAAGGAGTCCAACTGCTTAATCTAGGCCCTTGGAAGAAATAAGGGTAGTTTCTAGATAGGAGGGCAGTTATAAAAGAAAAATGCAATCAGGGTCTGAAGTCTAAATGCACCCTTCCTAAAGAAACAAAAAATGCTAGGTATATTAGGCTGGGTAGGTAGCCTGGGGTTGCAGAAGCGAGATCATCCTCAGTGTTGACCTAAACAAAGAAAGCTCATCTCATTGGAAGTAGGACTACCAAGGCACTATTTGATGGCAAGGTTTGGAAGCATGTCTAACTCCCCCTTCATCCCCTCAAAAATCATTCACTAACATCCCCTCAAGGACTTAGGGATCTGCCCAAAAAGTCAATTTCCACTCCATTCTGGTTGAGAACCAAGTTGACTTCTGAAGTTGACTTGTTAAAAAGAAGCCACATTTCTTGTGTAAAAATAATCTTTGCACAAATTCATCATTCCCCTACATTTCCACTTCACCAAGTCATATTAACTCCTAATTCTACTATGTAGCTCCCTAACCACTCTCCCATCCCTATTCTACAAAAAACTATATAAAAAACCCCAAAAATACTAAGTATTCATTCCCATGGCAATTATAGCCTAATACCCAAAGTCGGGAAATATTAGGTTGGTTTGGGATCTAGTATTAGCCTATCCGCGTCCACCTACCCTTAGAATTTATTTAACACTCCGTTAGATAAATAACTATGCTCACCCACCCTGCCCCGCACACATTATTGGAATTTTATTAACATTCGGTTGATAAAAACAACCAAATCCTGAGCGCGTTTAAACTCAAAAACATAAGGTTTTAACCCACCCGCAACCGTAAAAATTTCCGATTATCGGGTGCACTGTTCTACTAAAACCCGAGCGTTTTTCCTTCCCGTCCACCGTCGGATCAACTCTCCCAGATCCGACGGCCCTCATGCATATCGGGCATGCCTTCATGGTGGTACGATAGTACCCGATGGTCGACGGTTTCACCGTCGTACGCTGGGACAGCTGTCGGCCGCCTATTGCATCGGGCCGCCCCTGATGCATACCGCCCCCGTACCAAAAGCGGTCCGATGCAAACTGCTTACCGCCCTCCCCTGTCGCTTACGTCACTGTATGACATTGCCGCCACATCGCCTGCCACTGCACTACACCTGCGCCATGTCACCCGCTGACGTCATCTCTCTACCACCGTGTCATGCTGACATCATCATCCACGTCATCCGCCACATCATCTCCCTACTTGCTACCCGACAAAACAATACGTCATGATGACGTCATCCAAGGAAAGCACCAAAAGGCGCCAAATATCCAAAAATCGGTTAAAAGTCGGGAAAATGACTAGTTTGGTTTGTTTTTGTGTTCGCTGTGTAAACAACGTGCATGCATTTTTCCACTATTTCGCATTCCCGGAGCTTCTACAGACTATCAACCTGCAGTCCGGCTCTGCAACAGTGCTCCGCAGCTCAACCTGTACCTGTCCAAGTGCCCTCAGCGCCCGGTAAAGAGGTATTTATCCGCATTTCACCTGAAAGCCCTGTTTTTCTCTTCTCTGTTCAAAATTGCCGAAGGTACATGCACTTTCTCCATTAGCATTCCCACCAATCCTCCCCTGCTCGGCATTTCTTATTTGGGCTGGTAATTCACAGCAATATTGCAAATTCCAAACTAGTCCCCTCTGTAAATGAGCTATTCCAACACTGCGTTCGTCTATATTCACTCACGAACTCCAAGAATCGCTCAAATTTAGAGTTAATTCAACTGATCTTCCTATTCCGGTCAAAGTGTAACCTATTTTCCTAAAGGGAAACCCTCAGTTTCCCTTTTCCTTTGCAGACTTGTGCCCCTTTAGGCGAAATCCAGCTCCATTTCCCTCAATGCTCAGTCCACAAATCTTGCAATTCAACAATTCTGTGTGCAGAACCCAGTCAAAGGGCTGTAAAATCCGTCATTCATCATAAGCTGAATACATAGAAATCGGTTTGGGAAAGAAATTCAGTTTCAAACTGTTGATAATATCCTCTGACCTTAGATTCCATTTCCTATTGCTGTTTGATACCTACACTGCCATCCATACCAGCACTATCAGATATGGAGACTCCAGTAGCCTTGAACATTGCTCCCTTAAATGCTCCCCATATGGACTTAGAGTGGCTACCATTAGCAGACAGAGACTTTCATATTAGAGATATGATGGGCCTTACTAATCACCTCAAAGTTGTGGGCCAATTCAAACACAATCACAGGAATAAGACTGATATTTTGGGGATTTGGCAATCCAGCATGCCCCGCTATTACTTTCCAGAAGTTAATGTGCTACCTGATTTCATTCACCTATGACATGCACACTATGAACCGACTCTGAGGGCAATTCTCTAGCCAGATGGGTCTGTGCTCTTCCATATCACTCCTCAAGCTATAAATGAGATGTTCAACTTTGAGCCTCCTCAGACTTCGGTTCCCCTCACAATGAAACTCTTGGTGGATCAGGGTGCAAGGCTCTCCAATGCAGAAATATCAAGAGTTGGCCAGCTATTTATGAAGTTGGAGTGCCAATATGATCATCCTCCTCCCTATCATTAGGTTTCATTTAATGAAATAGGCCAGCTCATGGTGGACATGATTTCATACATCCTAGGATGCAAAATAGGAGAATTTGTGGATGAGACTGTATTCTTTCTCTTAACCATATTCACCCCAGGGCAGCCCCCTGCTATCATGTATGACTATGCCACATTCATAGCTAACAAAATACATGAGCAATTCATGATGATGGAGGGAGAAAGATTGTTTAAATACACTTCTTATATATACCACTTGCTGCTCTACTATCACCCAGATAGTTTTAAGGTTCCGCTCAGAAGATTAGGCCCAAAGGGATAGAGGAGATCGGTTGTTTATTGGACCTCGGTTTTCCATGAAGTCCACCATTCTCCATACACATATTGTGAGTTTATTGACCTATTCATTTACCCTGCTACTTGCCTATTGGTGTTGACTCCTCCTACCAGGCTTACTGTTGAAATGCAAAGGATCCTGCATCTTTCTAAAGGCTACAACATTGGTGATTGGTATTTCTACCAAAACCACACAGTAATAAGAATTTATGGATGCGATTTGTCTCCCTACAAGCTGCCTAGATATGTCCCTATGAGACTTTTTGCCTTGGAATATTTCAGGAAATTCAATCATGCAGACTTAACCCATTTCCAAGGAAAAAACAAGAAGGCACAGCTGAAAATCAAACACCAATTGGGTCCCTTTGTTTTCAACAAAAGGGAAGAAGCATGGCAAGATGCAGACAACATGCTAGGACAAGAACTCATGCTGAAACAAAGGTTCTACTGGGCACCATATGACCCTGAACACTTCATAAGCCTTAGAAGAATCAAACATAGGCTTTCAGGATATGTGCACCAGCTACTCCCCCATGTTGAACAATATGCCAATCAACTAGAATGGGTAGAAGGCACCTTAGATGATGAAGAGCTCACTAAAGAGGAAACATTAGAGAGGGACATGAAAGGAATTGAGAAAGGAATTGACCTGGATTATGTTGCACAAGTCACCTTCACACAGCCTCAACCAGTGGGAGCAAGCACATCAACTGCTACTTCAAGGCAGCCTACTAAAGAGGCCATATCATCAGCAGACAAGGGCAAAGAAATTGAACATTCTGAACAGCAAAGCACAATGGAGGAGCAGCCATCGTCAAATGCAGAAAAGGGTCAAGAGCAAAGCCCTTTAACACAAACAGGAGCACCTTAAATCCCTGTGCCGCAAACTCCTCACAATGAGGAAAGAGGTCAAAAAAGGGACATAACAGATGAGACACCCACAAGGACACTTACTGACCAGCAAGGACAAAAAAGGCAGAGACTAAATCCCTATGCCAAGGAGGAAGTCACAGAAGAGACCATGATAAACATCATGAGTGAGGGGACTTCTGAGCAGCAGATCCCTCCTATTTTGGAAACATCGGCCAGCTCCTTTCAACAGGAGCAAGAGAGGCAACCAGGTGGGGAGGTTTCATCCTCCAAACAGCAAACCCAAAGAAGTTCGGACATAAAGAAGGCATTCACAGAGATTGAAGCTAGGAATGAGCCAATAAGGTTCCAGCTTTACAGCCAATTAATGAGAATGGCACCAACAAATCAGCAGAGGCTAATGGCAGCCTATGATATAGAAGTAGGGAAGATGACACTTAGTCACTTCAGGCCTACTACACAGCAGCCACAATCAGCTGCAGATTACATTAGAACTAATCTGGAGGTACTAGCAAAAGATATACATCCTCTTGACCAGATTGAATTGCATAAGCATACTGGAGAAATGGTGTATTCTACATTGGCAGACAAGGCTCTTTTGGCCCACAGATTGCAGAACTCACTATACAACACTTCTGCCCAGTTAGAGCTGGAAAAGGCCTCAGTACTGGCCAAGGATAATAGGATAAAATCCTTGGAGGAGATCATCATAGAGTTGGGACATGATCCCAAATATCCCAAAGAAACACAAGCCTTAATTAAGAAAAAGGAAGAAGACATAGCATCATTGAGAAAACAAATGAAGCTGCCAGTCACCATACATCCTCAAACTGCAGAAGTAGCCCAACAACAAGAAGCAGAAGATGTGGTAAGCCTACTTATGAGGATGAATGAAAGGATAATGGAGATGGAGAAAGCATTGGAGGAAGCTCAACAAGGGAAACAGCCGGAGCTGACCCCTCAACCATCACAAAATGCTCCATTAGTACCAGCTCCAACAATTACTGCTCCTTCAACAACAATCACTTCAGTAGCACCTCCCCCAGGTTCAACTTCAGCAGCAAGTGCATCGAATTCAGCAAATCCAACAGCAGTAGCAGTGCAAGAGGCCAGCTTGAGCATGGAGACCATGATGAACGAGATTAAAGCTCTTGAATTGCAAATGACAGAGATGAAGGAAACAAAAGAAAAGCTAGCCAAGATTGAGGCTAGTTATGATAAATAAAAAATGACAGTTGCTGAGAAAACTAGGGAAGTAAAGGCCCTGGAAAATAAGATAAAGGCCTTGGAGAAAGACCTCACTCTCCATAGGACCTTGATTGAGATAAAAACAATTTTGTGGAATAAAATTGGCCAATCTCTGCCGAACAATGGACAGGAATACAAACCATGTTTGACCAAATAGAACTGATGACTGTGGCTTAGCTTGAAACCCATAAAGCCAGAACATTGCTAGCAAATAAGCCCGAACAAGCTACTCGGTTAATTCACTTTTTGAATACTAGTACTAGTGACCAGCTGGCAATACTAAACATCCAGAACAAGATAGAGGCTATAATAAAATCCAAGAAAGTGCTGACAATGAGGAATTTTGTCCAGACCATAGAAAGGAAGTGCCAGGAAATGCAGATAGAGGTAAATGCCTTTAGACAGAGGCTTGCAAATTTGCAAACCAAAGGTTTACCCAACCTGGTCACCAGTGCTGGAAGGCTATTAACAGAATCAAATAACAACATCATCCAACAACCCAGAAGAAGCAGTCCCTCCCATAGGGCAGAGTTTATATGACAAGCTAGAGAATTTGTTTTACATAGAGCATGAGGTGGCACACCTTTTTCAGTCTGGCCTAATTATTATACCTACACCGAAGTTGATGAAACATTATACAAGTTAAGAAAACATCAGTTGCCAATTGAGGATTGGTGGCAAAGTCTGCTTCAGATTTTTAAAATCGTTTGGATCTCTTCTTATTTATTGACTGCATAAGGGAATTGTAGCATATAGCTCAACTGCAATAAGATTCAAAGTAATGGTGGGCGAAATGCATGCTGATTCGAAAGAGCAGAACAGGTGTCACATGATAGCGCTAGAGGACAACATTTCTGGGAGGTGGTCACCCACCGCTAGCCAGAGCCAAAGGGTCAATAGCACACAGGACACCTGCCACAATGGGTAAAGAGCTTTAAATGCCTCACTTATTGCTGCATGATTTTTCCATAAATCGTTATTAATTTTTGTCAGAAGTAGATTGATATATTAATGTCCAGATATTTCCCCGTGGAATATTTTGTAAAACTCCTATATATACTAGTAAAAGAGATGTATTAAGGGTTGGTTGACGAATCGATTCATGAGAGAATTGCACTGTATATCTGATAATTTCTTTAATAAAATACTGTGGAAAATATTGGAGCAATGACTGTTTACTGTGTTTAAATGGTTGAAGAGTGACTATGGAATTCTCGTGCTGCTACATGGAACAATAAGTGTTTCCTCGTTATATTTCATTGTACATGTTTAATAGTTATTATATCATTGTCGAAAAATGAATAGCCTAGAATTTGCTTAATTGCACTCTATGCTCAATTTTTGTTGTTTCTATATGTTTTCCTCGGAATTAGATATAAATATGAATTCCTTCTGGCTCATATTTCCCCTAATTTACCCATACATGACAATTATCTAGGAAATTTTGACTGCTCCTAGATAGAGCTCATTCGCTTTCCCTCTGTTAAGTTGAAAGAGAGATTCTTAATTGCCTCTCATTCCTTAGCCCTCATTTCATTCTTATTTTGCCTAAATATTGTTTCATGTATAGCTATCCTACTCCATAGTCCCCTTGTGACCAAGAAAACACACCGGCGGTCTAACTCCATGACTCCATGCCCAATGGTTTGAAATTCTTATACTTGGTGTGTCAACTCTGTTTGATTAAGATCAACCATCCCACCAAAACTCAAACAAAACACAAAGAAACCCATAACTAGCCTAAAATCCCCCTTTAAACAAAGCTAAATCTCAAAGAGAGAGCCCTCTTTGACTGTTGGTACGCTAGGACCTGTAGTCCAAAGACTGGTTTGTGGTTACCTCGGCCGTATTCCCTTCGGAGTCAAAGGGAACAAGCTGAGTGATAACAAAAGCTAAAAGAAAAAATGTGTGTAATGATTGCTAATGGTAGACACAAAACATCTCAGGCATAAGAGGCATAAAAAATCGCAAGATAACAAAGACTACGCCACAATGTTGTGTTGAGTGTGGATCTACATATATGTTTAAGAACGTGAAAAGCATAACATAAATAAACTATTAAGGAAGAGACAAAAATCATTACATGTCATGGTCAAGCCATGAGATCTTCGATTAAAAGTTGAAAAATAGTGGGTTCTGAGACCCTTTTATTAATATGAATATTACATGGAACACCCTATGTGTAGTAAGGTTTGTATTCACTTACATGTCATTTGTTTTCCAAGTTAAAAATTGTTGTGTTGCATGGAAATAAATGCATTAATGTCAAGGGAAGTTTTCCCTGGGACTAGTCGAGCTTCCAACTTTACCTAAATAATGCTCAGCTTGGCATTCTCAGTAGGATGGATACCTGTTTTTCGTGTTCTAAAGTTTTTTCCAAGGTGCTCAAATGCTCTCTGTAGCACCATGGAGCTTCTCACAAGCCCAACATAGTGTCTAGTATTATTGGTGTGTAGCAGGAGAGGTAGGAACCTCTCAGGAGTCCACACCAAGCTCATGGTAGGTAAGCGATGTAGGAGTGCCTACTCTGCCTTGGGTGGAATTCCATCCTAGTGTGAAGGGAAGACTCACGGGCCAAGAACCTAATGGAGAACCTATCACCCAAGATGAGGAGTGATAATGTCATACTAAGAAACCAAGAACATCATCATTAAACTGTGAAGCATGTCTAGGAGTCTACCATATTCATGAGATAGAGCCATAGTAAAAAAGACTAGCTCGAAGAAGCCTATGTAGTGACAAAGCTTCTAGTCGGGAAGGTTATAGATCTCTTCGACTAAGACACTATGCGATGCAGAGTTGAGGTTCCTTGATTGATTCATGGTGGGATGAGGAGGAAGGGCTTGTTGTGGTGTAGAGGAGTGAGGCCATGAACTTATAGGAAAGTTTGGGATAACCTTATCATTTGTATAATCAAAACCATAGTCAAGGGAGGCTTCCAATTCATGGAATTATATCCCCCCTCACATGATTGGTCGGAACGATGACGTATGAAATCCATAGATAATGAAGCCAAGAATATAATTTAATTTAGATTCGGGGATTCAATGGTAAATGGTGTCAAGGTTTGATTAAGATACGATGATGGAACCTCTTCCATCACTCATATCTGTGAGGCGGGGAAGCTGCCGAAGGTGGCCACCTCAGAAGCCCAAAAGGTTGGAATCCCAGAGTGTTGTGAGAATGATTTATTAAAGGGCTCCGAGTTCGATGGTTCCCATTTACTAAGTAAAACCAAATGTGAGCCAATTCATCGAGGGATTCCTCGCTCTCCTTAAACCAGATAGATGGTGACTTAGCATCAGGTAGAGATGATGTTAGCATGATGTTTTAAAGGACATGTGGCAAGCATTTTGGGAGTTTTGGGTACCAAAAGGAGCCATATACGAGTGACGCATGGACCTATCATAGGTTGATACATGTTGTGGATGATGTCTACATGGCGTCACCTGGGCGATGGTTAAACAACAGAGTTAAAAAAACTCATAAATGGAAATGGATAAATGTCGTAGGGAACTGAAAGTACCATGGATCATTAGTTGATGGTGCACTACTTAACGAAGAACTTCTCTGTCACTTGGGGTTGTTAAATCGAAGGTATTATTTATATAGGTATCGGGGTTGTGGGGCATACTGGAACATCAAAGGATAGTGCGTGAAGGGTTAGATGGCATCTCTAAATACATGAAACCATTAATATTGTGGAAAGAAATATCGAAAGAGTTGGGGTAATGAGATGGATAAAGGATGGCTGGCTAGACCCACACTAATGTGGTTGACCATCGGGGGGAGAGCTGACCATCACAATAGAGTTGTGACATGTTAGCTAGAGTGTCAAATTCTAGGTGGGAACATCCATTCGAGAGTTTGAGATGTTCTGAGGGTCTCAGAGTTGTGACACTTCAACCAAAAGGTCGAATTCCAGGGGACCTCAACTTGAGATTTGATATGTGATAAGTGTCCCAGAGTCATGACACATTAATCAGAAGGATGGATTCTAGGGGGGCCTCAACCTAAGATTTTTGGATGATTTGAGGGTCATAGAGTATTGGCACACTAGCCAAAAGATTGGGATTTCAGAGGGCACTCCAAATTGCAATTTCAAGGTGTCTTAGGGTCCGAGAGTTAGTAAAATAAAAAAAATTACCCCATTCATCGAATGTGCAACGAAGGCATCGAGTACGTTACAAAGGCACATTGTATTTATTTATCATACACAAGTTTTTGTGTACAGGCTTGAGGATCAAGGCATAACATTTCTCTTGCAAATTGTGTAAGGAAATAACAAAAATTCCTATTTTTTAGGGGCATATTTTTTCTTGGAAAAATGAGCTCATAGCAGGACTTATTTGCCTAAGCATTGGGAAAGCCTTGAGAGAGAATTAATCAGTATTGTAGACAGATTTAGGCTTGCAAAAAATTCCATGTAATAGATTAGATATCTCAGTTGATTTAATACAAGAAAGAGGGGTTTTTCATAGTTTGGTTCCCCAGATATATTATGTGTTCTATGTGTGATTGTGTTTCTATTCATTATTTAATTTTTGCAAAATACTGGTCAAGAAATTTTGTGTCTTTTGTGATCAGTTTCCTCTCATTAGTAGTTGCAAGGTTTCAAGTATTTTCTACTTGGTATTAGAGATGAAAACAAGATATATACTGAGTTCCTTGATCGGATTTAAAGCGCATTGAAGATAAGATCAATTAGTACAAGAATTCTACAAGTGCAGGAATCATGTCAGTCTATGGTTTGAGGATAGAGAATGTCCTAAAAGGGACTTCAAATTTATGTACATGGAAGGAAAAAATGGAGGTTATTTTAGATGATAATGGGGTTCTGGAAAACATCAAGACTGGTATTCCTAAACCTCTTGCATCATATGCACAACAAATGTCTAAATGGAAGAATGGAATTTCCAAATCTAAGAGGGTGATACTAGGAGTCAAAGATCATATTGTTCCAAATTTGCATGGGAAGGAGACACAATTACTTATATGGAAGGGGCCCTTACTAATATATTTGAAAGTAATAATGTTGCCATAAAAGTCACTTTGAAGGAAAATTTGAGGAATATTTGAATGGAAAAAAATGAGCCCATTGTTACATATCTATATAGGTTTTCTCAAGTGAGGGATGAACTTGGAGGTGTTGGAGAGACAGTTCCACTAGTAGACCTTGTGAGCCTTGCTCTTGTCAGGCTTCACAAATCTTGGTATGGTTTCCAATATGTAGTGAATGAGAGAGATCAACTCCATGATTGGGAGAGACTATGGTTAGATCTTGTGCAGGAAGAGATAAGGAGGAGCAAAAGGGATGGAGTCTCATTTGAGACAAAAGATGAGAAGAATTTTGCTTATCTGGAAAAGGGAAGAAAGCCAAACAAAAGAAGGCCCACAGAAAAATCGAGTCTACTCATAATGGAGGAAAGAAAAAGAAGGACCTTATAAAGATCAAGTATTTCATTTTCATGAGTTTGGAAATTATGCTACAAAATTTCCAAACAAGAAATCCAATAAGCATATTGCAGCGACAACAAGAGGAGAAGCACTCTCTTCTCAATTCGAATTGGATTTCTCTAGGTTAGCTTGCATGGTAAGCTTAGTTTGAGGTAGTGATTGGTACAATGAATCATGGGCTTTATTCGACATGAAAGAGAATAAATATTTATTCAACATTTTGGAGGAAAAAGACATGCAATTCCATATCGATCTTGGAGATGATGGTCAATACATGACCAAAGGAGTTGGTACAGTAAGATTTAAGAGGGATTATGTTTCCCTTATCCATCTCAAGAATGTGATGTATGTTTTAGGATTGAAGAGAAACCTTGTCTCAATATAATTCCTTGAAGACAAATGGTATGATGTAGTATTCAACAAAGGGAAGACCTACCTTAAGCATTTTTCTTCAGGACAAGTCAAGCAGATTGGTGTTAGGATCAAGAACCTTTAAAAATTGGAGCTTGATGCATGTGCATCCTTGTGCATAAAGGGAGACAGTTCTCAGAGTATAGATGTGGTAGTTGAGAGAGAGAAGGATATAGCTCTCAAGATGGATCCTCATCCAGTATCTCAGTTTCAGTCTAAGCTAGTTGGCAATTGGGCTGACCAGCAGGATGATGATGAGGACCATAACCCAGCATGAGTAGAGGAAGAAACTCAGTCAGAGACTTCCATTATAAGGAGAGTTCAAGCCAAGTAGGCAGAGGATTTGGTTAAGGGAGCTCAGAAGAGAGTTGAGTCTCCCAACATTAAGAAGAAGATACCCAAGTACACATGGTACATGGAACTTATGACTAAAGTTGTGAACTCATGGAGCATGGTTGGAAAGAATGGGTCTTCAAATAAGGTTCCCAAGAAGGAAGAAAATAAATCTTCTAGTTCATAGGGAGAAACTATAGCAACAGAGAACTTGGTAGAGTCGAAGAAAAATCTAGGTGGACAAGGTTCTTCCAAGAATCCATTCCTCACTAAGAGGAAATGTTGAAAATGTAGCAAGGAATGACTTCTTTGACTTGTGCCTCAGTCAAATATGCCAATTCTAATTTAGTATCATAGTTACTTTAGGTATTTATCAGTTAACATGTGTGATGTGGCATATCACTGATTTATTTTAAGTTAATTCGTGTTAAATGGCTTTCAGTGATTTATGGACTAGTTGATGGCTAAAATTAGCTATATAGTGGAGTTTACTCTAGTGTATGTTAATTAACTGATCTCTAGTTCTAGAATAGAGATATACATAAGTTTAGTTGAGTAGTTTGACTTTGTGTTAACTCAACTAACTCTCAGTTAACAATAACAACTACTAAATTTAGCCCTAGTAGGTCATGCAATTTAAATTGCCTATTGAGATTGTATGAAGGCACAATTGTATTAATTTATTGTACATAGGTTTTTGTGTAGAGGCTTGAGGATAAAGGAAAAGAATTTATCTTGGGAATTGTACAAGGAAATAGGAGAAATTCACATTTTTTAGAGGGAGATTTGTGCTAGGAAATAGGAGCTCCTAGCAGCCCTTATTTGCCTAGATGTTGGGAAAGCCTTGACAGAGAATCGATCATATTACAAAGAGCTCTAGGCTTGAATCAAATTCCATGTAATAGATCAGATTGCTCAGTTGATTTAATACAATAAAGGGGTTTTCTAAGTTGGGTTCCCAAAATACAGTTTGTGTTCTATGTGTGAATGTGTTTCATGTTTTAGATATATTTTGTGTTCCCCAGTTGGTTCATGTCTTAGCAATGTTGACTTTCTTATTTGTGTTATGTACAATTAAGAAATACTTTTTATTTTCTAAATTAAGTATGACCACCTATTTGTAGTATCTTAGATTCATTTCATTTTCTAAATCTTTCTTGCACCACTAAATCTATTTAAATTTATATGTAATAATACTTTTAATATTATCAATATCCAACAAAATAACATTTTCCTCTATTCCGCAATACCTTAACCCATACTTGGCATCTTGATATCATCCTTGCTTGAGCCAATGATAATTATGACTAAAGTTAAACATAATATGTATTTTACTCTCTTTCACACCTCCATTTTCTAATTTTCCAAATGATTTACCTCTTGCAACATGCTAGAGAACACACTTTCAATTGGAATTCATATATCCTTGATGCGAAAGGTTGCAACGAATATTAAACAATGCACACTTTCCATTGAAATAAGGTTATAATGAATATTAAACAATAAATTACCTAGAAGTATGGAAAAATCATTAATTCAAATTATTTTTTTATTTAATAATAAATGACACCCATGAAAACTTCATTATTTGATTTTTTTAATGGAATAGTTGTTGATAACTACATAATAACTTCACATTATTATATAAAAAATATAATATAGATGCATAGTGTAATGTTATATAAGGTATATATTTACTTATAGTATAAATATATTTTTTAGAAAATAATAAATATAATAATAATAATTATTATTATTATTATTATTATTATTATTATTATTATTATTATTATTTTGCTTCTCATGAAAATGTATAACAAAAAATGAATCATTTTTAATAGACAAAATGCTTCATGTTAATTACTTTTCTTTTCTCATCAAATTTTAATAGTGATATCCACCACTTATCAAAAAGGAATGGTACATAATAATATTATCATTTCACAATAAGTATGATAACTCAAATCTCGACAATTTAGGAATGACCATCTTACAAGGATACTAATCATAATTTTGAAGATATTAACTAGGCAAGGTCTATAATTTAATCTGGTGCGGGCTAGCTAAACACTAGTTTCCTCTATTTTCATACCTCCCCTGGTTCTCCTTTCCACTGAGGCTTCTCCTTATAGGTGTGAACATGGATGTTGGTGTGTAGGCCTTGGTACCACATGGGGGTTCTGTTGCATGTGGGGTTTTTGTCGTTCATTGCTCAATGTTGTTGTGTGTTCTTCTGTGCAAGGTTTCATTTTCTCAAGATATTTGCCACTCCTAGTTCCTTGTTTTTCGTGGTCTCTAGTTTCTGAGTTGCATCTGTGGTCACCATTTTTTCTTGAAGATTGTCGTGGGTTGTTATGGCCTTTCTGGCTTTTGTTAGAAGCTTCCTAGCCTTGTAATTTTTCTTTTATTATGTCTACACCTGTTGTACTTTTTTTCTCTAGGATTGGCACCATTTCGGTGTTTTATCCCATTTACAACGTATGTTCTTTGGTTATCACGACTACTTTTTGGGCCTTTCATATGATTCCCTTCAGGGTCTTCATTGGTGGGCCTACATGCCCATATCTTTTTTTATAGTTCTTTGTCCTAGGGTTTTCATCCCGTAGAGTTTCAATTTGAAATCATTGGTGGGTTTGCATGTCCATATATTTGTTTTTATAGTTCTCTATGCTAAGATTTTCGACCCCTAGGATTTTAGTATTACATGTAATATATACATGTAAAATTAACATTCTTAATGAAAAAATGTTCAATTTTTCTTTCCTTGAAAAATGGTCTATAACTCAATATAGACCCATTTGTGTTGATTTATAAAATGATTTCATTATAATTAAATATTTTTATATAAATCATAGATTAATTGATAAATAATTTTATTATTTTTAAATTTTTAAATTTCATTTTTTTTTTCAAATAAATAAATCATCCTCTCTCTACATTTGAGGGCTAGAGTGAGGTCATTGGTAGTATACCATCCCACCAGTATACTTATTTAAGAGTGCATCAAGGCGTTATAGCTCATCATGTCACTAGCAAGGATTTGAACGTGGGTGGGGAAGATAACAACCATTTTGATCAAACAACCAAGATAACCCTAATTGTGATATAGATTGGATCATTATATTATTTGTCATCCATATTGATGCATTTAGAGTGGAAAAATTGGAGGAATAAACTCATGGGACTATTTTTAACTATGGGGCCTAGCTTAGCTAAATGGAGTTAAAAACCTTCTGGGAGAATTTGAGGCATCAAATGATAGTTTTTGGGGGTAAAAGTTTACCACTTTAGCGCCGCACCAATTCATGTTATTCTACACACAAAATCGTTCCAATAATGCAAGAAGCACATTAATCAGAGTGTGTATGCAAATGTTGTTCCACTCCTAAGTCGACCTTCATGTTTTCACACCTATAATTCGAGAGGATGTCGCATCAGCCCCCATTATTCATGGAAAATGGGCTAGTCACATGTTTGTTATGTAAAATAGTTTAGAAGATTCCATATTTTAACTCTAGTAAAGAGTTAATGTAGTCAAAATTAACAACTAGTAGGCTATCTGGGTGTGTTATAACTAGATGTTGGGATAAGACTCCCTAGGGTCAATTTTGGGGCAAAAGCCCAAGTTTTGGGGAAAAAATACCAAGTTTTGTTGTAAAGAATGTAAAGTCTCCGCAGTTTGTTGTCACGGAGCGCATAGATAGTAAAGTGTCATAAAGGGTTTTACCCTTATTTTATTTAAGTCATGTCAGCTTTTGTAGATCCACCCAAGATCTGCAGACCATGGGATTTTATAAAAAGGAGATTCTTAGAGAGTCTAAGAAGGTAGATATCAATGAAGATGAATGTAATGGGTTAGTAAGAGAAAGAGCAAAGAAGTCTTAGAGTAGAAGAGAGGCTCTATAACTATGTGCACAGAAGCCTAGAGTAGAGTCCGCAGCTAAGTGCGCAGACCCCCGCAGTTGAGTGTGCTGGGAAGTCTTGAGACTGTAAGCAGAAATGAAGTATTAATAAAGATATTATTCCAGAAATTCCTGTATTTATCTATTTCCTTCTGTTATGAATGAATGTGATATTATGTTATGATGAATGATGGGTTTATGAATTAATATTGTATTGATGCACGATTTTACATGATTTATCTTATTATATGAACACAAGTAATAATAATTGTTTACATGAAGAATATCTAGTTGCATGTTAAAGTTATCAAACACTTAAGATAATCTGGGTAAATATGGGTTTAAGGGTAATTACAAAGGTGCATAAGTGGTTGATTCACCTGATTAGGGTCCATTAAAGACAATAGTGAACGTTCATGGAGGTATAGAATCTGATTAAGGGAAGTTATATCAATAAGCCCTAGGGGATTATCGATCTGTGTGAAGGCAAGTTTAGGGCATTAAATGACATTAAATTAATCTCTAGGTGTAGAAACTTGGTTCCAACACCCCCCATACTCCTTTAGGTGAGACTTCAGTCCACCCTCCGCAAGTTGATGCCAAAAGGGCCAGTAGTGTAGGGATTTGTTTGGTAAAACTAACTCTAAACCTGGGTCAGGATCCACTAAGCCAACAAATGGTTCCATTGCTGGGACCAGGATTTGCATAAGGAGATGTGTGATGTTGCATCACTGCAATCCAACAAAGAAAGAAATTGAGGAGTCGTTGTATAGAAATATCCACAAATTTGCGGCGCAAGAAAACTGCACCTGACAAAAGAACAGTGGTTAGATAGGTATTTGTACACAGAGATCACAAAATTCTATTTTGTTCCTTCCCGATCGAGTTATACGAGTAGATCGCTAAATTGGAAGATGGGCAAGGAAGGTGGAGGCTTGACGATCCAATAGTGTGGACCCCGGAGTTAGTGCGTAGGTTAGAAGCCTTTGAAGATAAGATCACGCACACTGTCGATCATTAGCTTGATCGTGTCATAGGAAGATTTGTGACAAAATTCATGGTCAATAATTTGGTCAGCTACAACGAAGCAGAGTGACACTTCTTCAAGGGATTGCGAGGTAAGTGTTTAAGATTAAAATGCTCTTGTGTGAAAAGTGGGTTATGCCATTACCTTGATGTTTGGAGGTACGTGAAGTGGAAAGTTATTGAGGGATAGAGGGAAAACAAGACCTAAATATAGCCTAATGATTGAGCCTCCTCTGAGTGACAACGAAGGAGCAACACAAGCTTCATTATAGAGTGATGTCCAATTAATAAGGAAAGGGTTCCCGCAAATACCCCATCCACCCACACCACCTCCATCTTCACCTCCATAGCCGACACCTTCGCCCACACCGCCACCACCTCCATCGCTGTTCAATATGGCGAATACAATGAAGTTTCCTGTTTTCAAGGGCTTGGGAAATGAGGACCCGGACCAGTTTTGGTTCATTGAGAAGGTCGTGTGGACAACCTAGAATATTAAAAATGATCAGATGAAGAAATCAATGTTGGTTACTTCTCTACAGGATCACGCGCTAACATGGTGCATTAAGTATTGTATTGATAACCTAACGGCTCTGTTAGCAGACATTTAGACTGCCCTAAATAAGGAATTAAGAAAGCCCAAGTCTGAATCGCAATCAGTCGTTGGATTCAAGGAAAACATGATGAGGCCTGGCGAAAAACCCTAGGAGTTGGATCAGATATTGAAATGACAGATTCGTGAAGCTAACATGAATCTTACGGATGGACGGCACTGCAAATGGTTTGTAGATTTTCTTTTGCCTCACTTAAGGGTTGCTTTATCATAGAAAAATATTGGGACCTAGGCGGAAGCCCTGGAAATAGTGATGAGACTACATAAAACGTTGATTCAAGGCACTGCTTTGGGAGTACAAGCCAGACGTGAAGCCTATTAAGAAGAGGCCATATTGCCTTAATCCTAAGTACAAGGAAAAGATCCGCTTAGAGTTGGACAAGATGCTGGCAGCAGATATTATTGAACTAGTGGAGGAATCTGATTAGGTGAGTCCAATGGTAGTTTAGGAAAAGAAGAAAAAGGATGAAATCAGGATTTACGTAGATCTCAGGAAGTTGAATGATGCTTGTGTTCATGATCCTTTTCCAACCTATTCACATATGAAGTATTGGATAATGTGGGAGGACATGATGCATATTCATTCACTGATGGGTTCTCTAGATACCATCAGATAAAGATCATGCTAGAAGGTAGGAGTAAGACTACCTTCGTGACTGAGTGGGGATGATTTTAGTATATGGTAATGCCTTTTGGACTTAAGAATGCATCAACAATCTTCTCACGCGTAGTCATTGTGGCGTTCAAAGAGTTCATTCACAAGCTTTTGGAGGTATATTTTGATGATTGGATAGTGTTTGGATTGGTAAAACTCCATGTATCTAGTTTCACAGGTATCAGATCACGCTAAACTTGAAGAAGTGCTTATTTTGCGTCCCTTTTGGAATCTTGTTGTGTCATGTAGTGTGCAGACAAGGCTTAATGGTGGACCCTGGTAAGATCGTGGTTATCATTAACTTCGAGGCACGAAGGAGTGTTAAACAGCTTCCCACAACACTGGGTCATATTGGATACTATCGAAAGTTCATTAAGAGCTATGCCTAGATTACCGCACCAATGGAAAAAGTATTGAAGAAGGATGCTACATTTTGTTGGGATGAAAAATGTCAACGGAGTCATGATGCATTAAAGGAGAAAATGGTCACCACGCCGATCCTAGTCTTCCCAGATTGGAAGAAGGAATTTCATGTGCATGTGGATGCATCATGTATCACGCTAGGAGCAATACTGACATAGGCCAGTGAAGGAGAATTAGATCACCCTATCACGTTTGCAAACAGGAATTTGTCTAAGGCTAAAACGAATTACTTGATGATAGAGCGCGAAGGGTTGTCTATGGTGTATGCGCTTCAGAATTTCAGACATTACCTACTAGGAGGACACTTTAAGATGTATATAGACAGTTATGCATTAAAGTACCTAGTATGATTTCAAAGTAATTGTGAAGCTAGGGCGATTGAATGCAGGGCCAGATCATTTGTTGCGCATTGAAACAGGAGAGGACCCTACCAATTTAGAGGAGGGGCTACCTGACATGCAGCTCTTTACAGTGTGCATAATAGATAATCATTTTGCAGACATTATCCACTTCCTGACTACAGGAATGGATCCCAAAGGATACACTAGTCAATGAAAGAAGGAATTGGTGGTGCACGCAACATATTTCTCTATTATTGCAGGTCACTTGTATAAGATGGGATCAGACGAGATATTGTGATGCTATGTGCATGATTTTGAATGAAGTGGTATCCCAATTGAAGCTCGTGGAGGGACTGGGAGAGGCCATTATGCAGGAAAAGAAACAACGCAGAAGATTTTACACGTTGGGTTGTGGTGGCCAACATTGCGTAAGGATTCCAAAGCGTATTGTAGGGCATGCGATGCATGTCAGAGAACCGACAGACCATCACAAAGGGATGAGATGCCTTTGAATCCACAGGTATCATTGCAGCCATTTGAGAAATGGGCAATTGATTTTGTAGGACCGATTTAGCCTCCAGGAAAGAAGATGGGTGCACAATATATCATAATCGTGACCAATTATTTGACCAGATAGGCAAAGGCACAACTCGTGAAGGACTATATAGGGGCAACAACAGTAAAATTTATGTTTGAGTATGTGTTGACCAGTTTTGGTTACCCACAGATTTTAATGAGTGATCGTGGTACACATTTCATCAATGAAACGATCAGCGTGCTGACAGAGGAGTTCCAGGTTTATCACCAGAAGAGTATGCCATATCATCCTCAGGCCAATGGGACAGTTGAGGCGTTTAATAAGATATTGGAGAATGCACTGACAAAGGTTTGCAATGCGCAGAGGAATGATTGGGATGTGCACATACCAACTGTGTTATGGTATTATAGAACTACTTGTAAGAAGCTTACTGGTCAAACATCATTTAGGTTGGTCTATGGCATAGAGACTATGATGCCTATGGAGTATATCATGCCTAGTCTACACATAGTGGCATTCATAGGGATGGTGAACGGCTGAGCCTTAGAAGAGCGATTCACGTAGCTAACAGAGCTCAAGGAAGATAGGTTTTTGGTTGGATTCCAGCAATAGGTTCAGAAGAAACGTGAAAAAGCTTGGCACGATCGGCACATCAAACTATGCACCTTCAAGGTAAATGATTTAGTTTTATTATATGATAGTAAGTTTGATAAGTTTCCAGGAAAATTTCAGATGCACTGGCTGGGGCCATATGTGATCAAAGAGATTACCGATGGTGGAGCGGTTCAACTTGTGAAATTGAGTGGAGATCCATTTTTGGGAAAGGTAAATGGAAGTTGATTGAAGCCATACACCTGGGATCCGGCCTGATGTCTACATGATGGTAGCAGAGTCTTAGCGCTCCAAGTATCTGCAAGGAGGCATGGGACTATAAACTACATTGCCCAGGTTGTAGAGTTGCGCGACGAGGGGTCTGCGCGAAATAAGAGGGTGTCACAGTACCAGAAGAAGTGTGAAGGGAGTTGTGCTATAGGGGTGGAGATCGTGCAGCGCAACCAGAAAGTGACCGTTATTGTCATTGTTCATGATTTGACTGCCAGGAGATGGTTAAGAGGAGTGGGAGGCTGAAATTTAAGGCATTTAAGGCTAAAATTAAGAGTGAAATCTTTGGAAATTTGCCACCAGTCTCGCATTTATGGATGGATTTTGGGGGGAATGGTCGAATTTGAATTCAAATTCACGTATAAATTATACATGGCCATCAACCAGAAGCCGCGGTTGCGACGAACTGTGTTTGAGCAACTCTCGGGGTATGCGGAGTTCAAAGCAGACTTCCAACATGCTTACATCCAGGCATGAAAGGACCACAAGAAGAAATGGTTCGACTTACCCTACCTAGCTACGAATGATGCTATTGTAGAGTTCATCAAGAAATGGCCAACAAATTGGCATTTCGCATCTGATGTGGCCGACGAGACTAGCAAGTCCACAGAGAAAATGAAAAAGGAGGCGGTCAGACAGAAGGTTCAACTGTTGGCTGAGAAGAGGAAGAAAGAGGTTGAGGAGAAGGCCCAGGTAGAAATAGAGCACACCGCAAATGAACAGGCAAAGCAAGAAGAGTGTGACTACAAAAGAAGTCAGAAGTCTCCTTCGCTCCAAAAGGAGGAAGAAGAGCGATCAGAGCATGGTGGCGCAAATCAAAAGGAGAGTGCTCCCTTCCGAGTGAAGTGGTATAGGGAGCAAGAAAAGGAAGGACAGTGGAAGAAGTTGAAAGACACCAGGTTGTCGCTAGATCCAATTACCTTGACAAAGGGCGACTTTGATGATATTGGAGATAAGGTGTGGCATATAGCAGTAGAACTAATGAAACTATTGAGCAACAGTAAAAGCAAGCATTGATCGCCATACAGATTGGTCTGCGCGAGCTACAAATCCAAACGACTAGACTCCAGGTAGGTGCAGGATAGAGAAGCGTTGCACCAACCAATTTGGCTTTGGGGACCACTCAAGCAGAAAAGATGGTTCGCTCAATGGATGTTCGGGTAGTCACGCTACCTAATGGATCTTTGAGCATGGATGTAGCTGCTAAAAAGGTTATTGTCAGCTCCTTGAAGAATGTGGGCCTCAATTTTGCCACGCTCCCCAGTGAGTTCCTTCACATACTACAAGCAGGTGTGATCATAGAGATTAAGGCCCGAGAGCAGTGTGCACTGAGAATGATCAGCGAGTACAAAGTCAACAAAGAACAAATGTTTGTGGAGAAAAAATTAGTGTAGGAAGCATGGAAGAAAGTTCAGGCGCAAAATGAACACATTACAGCCGTGGTTGCTGAGGCATGTAGAACAGTCCCTAAACTGCATATCTTAGTGGAAGCGTCAGTGGATGCGAAGATCAGGAAGTTGGCTGTAGACGTGTGCAATGTGAAGATGGAAGTGGCCAAGGTTCAATTTGAGCTGAACCTGAAAATTATAGAGCTAGAGTTGAAGTCACAACCTTCAACTCCACAAGAGGTCAAAGAATAGCGTGAAGATGATGTAAAGGATGGAGTCACAACACTAGATGTTGCGGTTTCACTGCACTATTCGAGCAATCTGTGGAGGTAGTCATGGCATTGTAGGAATATCCGAACCTACAGAGGTTAAACATAGAAGCCCATGAATTGTAGTAACGGTATGATGAAGCAAGAGCGACAATGCACACTGTCTCTATAGCACAATGATTGGCCAAGCTACATGAGGCCAAACAGTTGCTCAAACAGGTGGAGGCAGGCAAAGGAAAGAGGCGGTCCTCAAGGCCATATTGGGGCCTTGGTTGGATGAGGCCTATGTTATCTCTACCACCGTTGAGGAGAAGTTGGAAATCCTACAAACAATGCAGCAAAAAATCAAGGAAGACAGTGCAGGACCAGCAACAGAGCAGCTGGTGGAGCAAATCAAG
Organism: Pinus taeda; assembly: GCA_000404065.3. Classification (NCBI taxonomy): domain Eukaryota; kingdom Viridiplantae; phylum Streptophyta; class Pinopsida; order Pinales; family Pinaceae; genus Pinus; species Pinus taeda. Next base: position 95,707 of record APFE031175832.1, read on the forward strand.
CAGGCAGCCATGCAAAGCATGACTGAGGTAGCAGTAGTGTAATTTGAGTTGGGATGTCTCCGGAGTAAGATCTCAATGCCAACCAAGTGACTCGAGGGTGAGTCACGATATTTGTGTTGGGGGCCTATTGGGAGAGGGTTCCCTAGGGTCAATTCTGGGGAAAAAGCCCAAGTTTTGTTGCAAAGAATGTAAATTTAGATCTGAGACTTTTGTGATCCATAATGTAGAGAGCATTCTTTTGGATTAATCACATAGTAAGGATTGGGTTGACGTTTTGAACCAACTAATGTGGTTCATCCTTAGGACAAGGTGAGAAACCACACAATCCAAAAGAATAAATAGCAGGGATGCATCAAGGTTCAGGGTAAGCCATTCAAAACTAGTCGTTGGTGAAATAAAATTATTAAGTTAGAAAATAACAGTTATATGTGAATTAAATATTTAATCTTGAAATTGTAACTTATTTATCCAATAAAATAATAATATAATCTCATATTAATTGATTAATATAATATTATAAGTTAGGGTTGATTTATTCAAGGAAAGTTAGGTAGAAGGCTAGCCACTATCTTTAATGGATTTAATAATAAAAATACTAATTAATATATCTATCAATAATAATATTTTTTTAATAAAAACTAGTTGTTATAATCCATTAGTTAATAACATAATTAAAAATAATTTATATAATAATCATAGGTTGAGATTGGTTGTAGGGAATTAGTATATAATAGTACTAAAACTAATTTATTTAACAAGTCAAATCATAATGTAACACTAGTTAAGGTTGATGTGCTAAAAAAAAAAACTAGTCATTATCAAAAGGGAATAATTTATATAATTATTATGTAATAAATTAGTTAACAAATTTTATAATATTATGACGTAAAAAAATATATATGTAATATTATTAGTTTGGGTTGAGGTGATAAAAAAAATGAATAATTTATATAAATATTATGTAATAAAATAATTAACAAATTTTATAATACTATGACTTAAAGTGATTACACAAAATACTATTAGCTGGGAGGGACCTCATAAAAGAATATTAGGATCAAGCTGCCAAGTTATAGGATACGATTCCTTAAAAATGGAGGAAAGAAAAGATCGAGAAAAGGGAATCTCGTTAGGGTGAAAAAGATAAGGGAGAAGAAAGGGCGGTGGAGTTAAGAAGTGAGATCTGGAATCCAATTCCTACTTAATTTCCAGCCATCATCTCTGTTGAGGTTTTTGGCATGCCTTTCAATCTAAATTGCTTCCCTTAACTTCTTGTGGTGGAAGTGATCAATCTTAGCAATGACCTTGGATTCCTTAATGCACACATGGTGTTTTGATTTCTAAGCATGTTCTGCAAGAGTCGAGGTGCGGGATCGATTGTGTCTGATGTCAGCGACATGTTCACTGATCCTCTACTTAATAGATCTTCTTGTTTCTCCAATGTAGGGGATACCATAGGAGCAGGGAACGAAGTAGGCCCCTTTTGAGTCTTTAGTGTCTATAGGGTCCTTGACCGATCTAAGAGAACTTTTAATGGTATTGATAGGCTTGAAAGAAGGAAAAACATTAGTCTTCTTAAGAATATGGGCTATGTTAATTCATGAAAATTTTCGGAAAAAAATCACATAGAGAGTATTAGGTCGACGCATTTCGAGCCAGCCAATGTGGTTCATCTTCAGGACAAGATGAAGAGACAGATCTTAGAGGAAGGTTAAATAATAAGGTAGGTCAACCTAACGGTTAGAGGAAAATGACTACATTTGATCGGGGAGGGAAATAATATTATGAACCAACCAAACGACTATATACTATAAATTGCTTAAATAATTAATAAATAGTAATTATTTAATATATTAGTTAACGTATTCATTCTTTATTTATTAATATATTTATTTATTTTATTCTCCGATTAGGAAAAATAAGTAAAGCATCAAGCTA
>APFE031175850.1:0-24742 GCA_000404065.3 Pinus taeda
TTCTGTTGAAATAGAAATTAGAATTTTAATCTAGTTTGACCAAGGCAATGTCAAAACCAGATTTTCTTGTTTTATTTTCAACACTCTTTGTGATAAATAAATATATTATCACATGTCCCAATCCATATTCTATTGAACTCAAATTTTCCTCTAAACAAGGCCTTTGTCAAAATATTTGCATCTTGTTCCTCTATCGGAATGTACTACAACAACATGATTCTCCTTTGCACACAATCTCTTAGATGATGATACCAGATATCTATATGCTTGGATCGATCATGAAATACTAGATTCCTAGAGAGTTTGATACAACTCGGATTCTCATAGTAAATAATTGTAGGATCCATCTTCTGAAAAATAACCCAAAAGGAATTGTTCTCATTCAGATAGCCTCACATGTTGCTTGACTTGCAGCCATATACTCTTCTTCTGTTGAGCTCAATGCCGTGACATATCTCTACTTCTTATTGTACCAAGAAACGGTTGTGGACCCAACACTCATAATTCTTGAAGTGCTCTTCCTATTTGATGGACTCCCTCCCTAATATGCATCTATGAAGCCTTGCAGCTTCACTCCCTCTGTCTATCTATACCAAATACCAAACTTAGTAGTGCCTCTGAGATATCTCAACACATGTTTTGCTACCTTCCAATATAGTTTGGATGGCTCAACTATTGCTTGACTAAGATGGTTAAATTCATAACCCATGTCCGATCGTTTATTCACCAAATACATAAGTGAACCCCCAAGCTGCCAGTAAATGGTAACCTCCACTACTTCACCTAAAATAACATCATCTTTCATCCCATTTCCATCTAGAGGAGTTTCCATGGGTGTCCACCTTTCAATGTGGAACCTCTAAAGTATCGCGTTGGAATACTTTCCCTAAGAGACAAACAATTATCCAAATCCTTTCCATACTTCCAATCTAAGGAAGTAGTGCATGAAGCCTATGTCCTTCAGCTCGAACTCTCTTACAAGGTCCTCCTTGCAAGATATGAGTAGCTCCTCGTCACCAATAACGAATAATTCATCAACATATAAAATAATAATCAATAATTTACCTTCTACCACAATGTGATAATGGTTTTCATCTGCTTCAGTTTTGGTGCAGCCTAAACTGATGAGATAGCTATCGATGCTAGTATACCAAGCACGTGGTGCTTTCTTGAGTCCATACAACATTCGCTTGAGTCTACACACATGTGACTCTCTATCAAAGGTCTAAAATCCCTATAAATGCTCAATATACACCTCCTCCTCAATAAATCCATTCAGGAATATTGTCTTCACATCCATCTAGTGGATCTTCCACCCCATCTGCATTAATAGTGCTAGAATTGACTTGATTGACAAGTACCTTGCTACTCTAGCAAATTTCTCCTCTTAGTTAATTCCCTCCACCTAAGAGAACCCATTGGCCATAAATATGGCCTTTTGTTTCTCTATTCTCTCATATGTTTCATTCTTTACCTTGTAAATCCATCTCAAACCAATCGTTGGTTTGTTTGTTCATAAATGGACCACTTCCCAAACATTGTTTCTGACAATGGAATCATATTCCTCTACCATAGCATCAACCCATATTGGTTACTCTACATCTTCCTCGAATGATGATACCTCTGTCTCTATAATCTCATGCATCAAAGCCATGTAGCCAATGTATCGATCCAGTGACCTTCTTTGCTTGCATTGTGATGTTTGTGCTTCCACATTCTCTTTAGTATCCTACGATAATATGTTAGCTTCCCTATTCCACTTCCTTCCTTCTTTGGATGTCTTTTCTTGGGTGGATGTCTCGGCTCTCTGCTCCTTTGGTTGTGGCTACTCCAAAAATTCATGATGTTCTTCCTTTGGAGCCAAAAACTCATGATCAAGTTACAACTAAAGCTTTGTCTCAAGTGTTCACCTCATTGCCTTCTTTTACCTTATTCTTTCTTTCACCAGAATAAAAAAATAAAATAAAATAAAATAGTGTTATATTAGATATAACATGTTTTTTACACATATCATAGGTCACATGTCCATCCACATTCAGTTGGAATGTTCTATTGCAAAAAGAAATTACATCAAAATACCTCCGCAGTTTAACAAAGTATCCCAATACTTATATCTTAATAAAACAGAAACCCTAAAAAGGTAGGTATAATCATTGTTGCACATATTCCTATTATGAAAAAACATATTGTAACTCAACATTCCACGATTTGTAGTAACAGGGACTAATGCTTGGTGAATGGAAAATTTTCCACTATGTTGATATATGGAATTTGTATAGAATTTGTACTCTAACATATCAAAAGGTAGAAAAGGACCATCCTTAGATAACCTATTGGAAATCGAATTGAATTCCCTGCATGTATATGTAATTTTCATATTAGTGAAGTGTTCCATGATTTTTTGAATTCTACTCAACCATTTGAAAAGGAGTAACAGGAAGAAAGTATATATATTAGAAACCCACTACACAACTTCTTTTAAATGTTCGAAGGCTTCCAATTATACCAACCCAAACTTGCATGCATAAAATATAATTCGCCAAAGTGCTAGAACACCATCTCGTATATTTTTCCCATTACTCCCATCCCAGCATATGTGGTACATAATGGTCGCCAAAATGATGATGTAACCATGATCGCAAATCCAACCCTTATTTGCACCATTGAAATAACCATACAAAAAGGGTGTGAAAGTTAGTGGAGGACAAATGAGTCTCAGAGTAGGTGCACATCTACCAAAATTTTCTTCCCTATAATATGCCATGATGAAAACACACCTCTTCCAGATATTAGACAAATTGTTCTCAAAGATGAGTGAATTTTTACTTTTCAAATTCCCCACATAATGTATATAGGAAGTGGTTTGAATGTTTTATATTCAATTATACAAAGCTGAATATAATTAACCATAGAAGAGAAGTTGTAATCCGCCTGTAAATGCAACATATTAAATACACCATTCCAAATTAATTTGTCAAAGGAGCATCAAAGAAATAAATGAGTTGGGTCTTCCATCTACCCCATACAATTTAAATAACAACTAATCCCACTGTGCCATTTACAGAAAAAAATTGTCTTATGTCAAGATTATATTTTTCCAAATGAGGCAAGCCAAGACTTGTAGCTTTGCTGGAATATTCCACTTCCATATTTTCATAAACAATTTTATGGAGGAATAAAGAATAGGGGGGTAGGGGGAATGTAAAAATATGCCTCTCTTCCCTTTATTTTGACCGATCACCAAATTGTCATTCCATACATATTTATCCTCCTTTTTAGTGATAAACATGTTCGCATGTTCAAGGTATAAAACGTAGATATTCCATCTATCTGCAAGGTCCCCATACAATCCAATTGTTATTGGGAGCTACCATCTGACAGTGTAGGTTTTAGTCTATTAATAATGATTTTAGAAATCATTTTGTATAAGATGTTGCAAAGAGAGATAGGCATGTAATCAACAAAAGTTGATGCATGTGAAACCTTAAGAATCAATATAATGAAATTGGAATTAATATCTCCAAGGATATAACCAATCTTTCAAGATTATTATGTAGTCGCCAATATATTAGTGCACAAAATATCTTGGAAGTGTAAAAATAATTCAATGGGCTAGCCATCAGGCTGAGGGCTTTTATCGCGAGAAAAGGATTCCATCATAGCCCGCAATTCTTCCATTATAATGGGATGAAATAACATATTATTTATGTTAGCATCGAAAATAGTCGGATATGAATCAATGACCCCCATTAGTTGTACAATATCCACCTCTGCTCTAACTCGATATTAATTGAAAAAATATCTCAATGCCTCATCCTCGATGTCAGGAAGAGTAGATAAGAAATTACCATAAATATCTTGAATTTCCTAGATAGAGTTCTCCCTGCGGCGCTTCGTTGCATAATTATCAAACAATTTTGTATTATTGTCTCCTCTCAATACCTAGAGAGCATGAAATTTTAGTTTACACTCCTCAGCCTATAATTGAAAATTTGCATTCTTCCTCTTTTCTAAATCCAAAAATCATAATTGATGCACCACCGAGAAATAATCTACATGTGAATGATAAGCCAAAGTACCAAGTTTTTTATCAATAGCCAAAATTTCATCAATATGCTTCCTATTTTTAGTTTGAATCTAGTTACTGATACAATTTGTAAGAGCCCTCAACTTAATCCAAATAATTCCTAATAATATGTGATCAAGGTGCTCAATCCTAATGCCCGAAAAGTACGCACTAATGAACCAAATTCAACAAATTTTAAGCAATGGTGATTAAATTTGAATGGGATACCACCGCAATCCTCATCTACCTGCCACTCGAGTATGACATGAAAACTGTCTAAAAATTGGGATGGAATAACCCAAGATTTCATGGACACTAATAAATTCACCAAATTTTCAAGAAGAAAGAAACGGTCAAGTACCTCAGCGATGCTTACGAACCCAGCCCATCCATTTCTCTAGGTCAGAATAAAGGGAGTTGAAAAATTATCCACCAAGTGGTTCCTACCAAAAATGTCACTGAAGTACCCTGCCAATGGGTCCAGTCTACAATGATCCCCCGCAGGCCTCATTATCTTGAATGGTGAGGCTCAAATCCCCCACCAAAATAAGGGATCCCATCTTTAATAAGTTGCAGGATTCTAATTTATCCAAGAAGTATATTCTAGAAGAATATGACGCATATGTATTAAGAATATTAAATCTATCCTTCGAGCCCCTAATGAAACTAAATAGGAGTATACCTGCAAAGGATTTATGTGCAATAAAATTCACGAACTTAGGATACCAAAAAGCCATAATACCACCAAATAAACCCAAAGAATCCACTTCACATACTTGCCACCTAGGAAAGATGTAGAGGACAATGAGCCAAATTTTGTCTCCAATCATCATCATCTCTTGTAAAAGGATAATAGAGGGGTGATTAACCCCAATCAATTGTTGGAGTAGGAGGATTTTCCGGGCACTCCCCAAGCCCATAGTGTTTTAAGACATGATTATCATGGTAAGCCTTCATAATTAGGAAAATAATCTCTAAGACCCTGAATAGGAGAGAAATAACTAACAAAAGATGATTTATTAAAGTATGTGGAACAAGATCTAGTGTTGTAAAATCATTGTGAAGATCAGTATCAGCCCCATTTGAATGATTCAAAGGTTTCGAACACCATTCCTTCATAATGGTCACATTACAATGAGAATTGGGACTAATAGAAATCATAGGAGAGGAGGATGAATGAATCAACAAGGTCTCTAGGTGGATTTAAGGGTGAAGGCAGAGAAACTCAATATTACTCCCAACTAAATTAGTAGGAGAAAGGTCTCTAGAAAAATTCCCAAATTTAATGTGAGGAGGGTCAAGACTAACAATGAATGAGTGATCAATAGTGAAGGTCGTCCCATTCACATCAAACGATAGAGTGTGGGTGGATTCCAAATTTTCTTAAACGAGATGAATTTCAAGTACATATAACAATGAAGAATGTTCAATACAATCAGAATGTGGTCGTTGAATATCTGGAGAAACATTATTTAAAGGAAGAAATGTAGAATTATCAAGAGAAACGACACTTGATATTAAATAATTATGAATATGTTACTCAAGACATGTCATAGGTGGTGTGATTTTAAACTTACAAGAGAGTGTTGGCCAATATCGTAATTCATTGGAGACTATACATATGTTAATAGACAACCCCATCATAAACAATCTCAAATATTCCATGTTTCCAATTTCCAAATCTATAAGGGCACTCGGCAATAAGATGTCCAACATTATAACAAATGAGGAGTCGAAAAAGAATTTTCCAATCATCAATTCACTCCCTATTAGAGAATCCAACCCAATTAAGCTCCACCTTTTCATGAAGGCCAGTAGTGAATTCCACCTACACCAAAGGCCATGTGATACATTTATCTCCTTTTAGTAGTCTCGTTCTCCAGGAAAGAAAATTTACCAATGGAATTGTCAATCATCATCAGTGATTCATGTGAACAAATTAAGAGGGTTAAACCAGGGAATTTAGCCAATTCCAATTTATTTCATGGAAATTATAGGTATGGATCAAAGGCCACATGTCAGGGATGTAAATAGAGGAAACCACAACCATTTTCCCAATATGCTCCAAAATATTCACAACATCGTCATCATTAATAAAGTGGAAGGAAAACCACTAATTATATAAAATGTTGAAAAGAGGAGAGCATTAACCATACTTCCTCTGGTTTAACCAGAGCTTCCTCAATCACTAGTCTCTTTTAATTTACATGCCCAAAATATAGTTTGCAGCACCAAGATCTTTCATGTCGAATTTGGAGGACAATTAGGTCTTCAAATCCTGGATAATTTCTTTGTCATTTCCAACCAACAACATATCATCCACATACAAGACAAAATAAATAACACAGTCACCAATTAATTTAAAATACACATAGTGATCTGCTTTGCTTCTGGTGAAACCAAGTCCTCGTATAAATGTATCAAATTTTTGGTACCACATCCTTGGTGACTGTTTTAACCCATACAAAGACTTCTTTAACTTGCACACCATTTCTTTCTTACCCTTCATCGCAAAACCTTCAGGTTGCTTCATATAGATCTCCTCTTCCAGATCCCCATGAAGAAATGTTGTCTTCACATCCATCTATTCTACCTCAAAATCAAAAGCAACAGCAACAAATAAAATTAATATAATAGAAGCTACCTTGGCAAGAAGAGAAAAAATATCACCAAAATCAATTCCGGCACCTGGGAGTAACATTTTAATACCAACCAAGATTTGTATTTCTCCACCTCTCCTTCTGCATTTGTCTTCTTCTTGAACACCCATTTGCTGCCAATGGGTTTCCTTCCATCCGGCAACTCCACCAGATCCCAAGCCTCATTCTTTTGCAAAGATGTCATTTCATCAACCATGGCCTCTTTCCAGAGTTTGTCATCCTCTGAATCTACTACTTCCTTAACAGTTCTGGGATCATCATTAGTAACAGATAAAAAAAAAATTGAACAGAAAGCAGACAGACTATATGTTTCCAGTTGTCTTCTTTCACGAACTGATCTTCTCACACCCGGAGTTTGTGGCTCTTCATCTTCCGATTCCTCCTCTGTTGTAGAGTTTGATTCTTCCTCCTTAAGCTCAAATTTTATCTTCTCAAGCTCCTTTGGTTGGACTTCATGTTTAATAACATATTTTACCTCTCTGAACACCACATCTCGGCTGTACAACCTTCCTTGTTACTAGGTTCCAAAGCTTATAACCCTTTAAACCGTCCTTATACCCAATAAAGATGCACTTTTCAGATTTACTATCCAACTTGGTATGTTTCTCCATTGGAACATGTACATATGAATCACATACAAATACCCTCAGATGTGAAAGATAAGGTTTCTTACCAGTCCATACCTTTTGTGGAGTCTTATCCTCCAGCGTTGATGAAGGTGATGTGTTGACCAGGTAATAAGTTGTCTCCACCGCCTCTGCCTAGAATTCCCATCCTAACCCAGTACCACTGAGCATGCTTCTTGCCCTTTCCATCAATGTCTTGTTCATTCTTTATGTAACTCCATTTTTCTCAGTGTCTATGGAGTAGTCTTCTGTCATGCTATACCACACTTCTTACAGAATTCTTCAAATTCCTTACTACAAAACTGTCCATCGTTATCTGTCCTCAACAGCTCTATCTTCTTCTCTGGCTAGTTTTACACCACAGCCTTAAATTATTTAAGCCTGTCAAAGACTTCAGAATTCTTCTTAAGGATATATATCCATGTATTCCTTGAGAAGTCATCTATAAATGATACACAGTACATAGACTTACCCAGTGATGGAACCTTTACAGGTCCAAACACATCACTGTGCACAAGTTCTAATATTTGTTTCACCCTCTTACCACCAGAGGGGAATCTCACCCGATTCTGCTTCCCATATACACAATTTTCACAGAAATCAAAATCCAAAGAGATATTACTCATACCTTCTACCATACCTTTACCATGAAGTGGTCGAAGGCCCTTCTCTCCAATATTTCCAAGCCTCTGATGCCAGATCATGGTCTTCTCTCCAGAGACCACTAGATTATCTACTCACTTTTAGGAACCACAGAGCTGTTGCACCCATCAACAACAGTGCTACATTGCAGCTTGTACAGAGTTCCAATCCGAACTCCCCGCATGAATGCCAGTGCTCCCCTAACCATCTTGCAGGTATCCTTTTGGAACACTGTTTTTAAACCTGTGTCATCTAGATTTCTTACAGAAATCAGATGTCTGGCCAATGCAGGAATATGCAGAGCACCCTGAAGTGTTCTAGCCCTTCCACCTTGCAACTTCAACTTTACTTTTCTGTGACCAATGATTCTAGCCTTCCTATCATCCCCTAAGAAGACATCACCACCATCGTATTTCTCATACTTGCAGAACCACTCTCTATGCGGAGTGAAGTGAAAGGATACACCTGAGTCAATCAACCATGCCTCATGATCTACATGTGTACTAAAGAAGCCAAGTACAAATCCCCACCTTCATCTAAGGTGGTTTTTGCCTCTGCAGAAGGAGCATCATCAGATGCCTTTCCTTTATCACGAGCTTTAAATTTACAGTTCCTTTTCTAGTGCCCTTCCTTTCCACATTTCTAGCACACCACCTTTACAAGTTTTCCTGGAGATTTAGATCTCCCGATAGATTTAGATATCCAACTTGATGACTTGTTTTTGCTTTTGTTCTGGGACCATCCTCCTACAGACAAGGCATCACCATTCTGGCTCTACATATTTTTCCGTCTCATCTCCTCCGTCAACAAGGATGAGACTATTTCATCAAGCTACAAGGCAATTGTATTGATACCTATTGAAATAACCAAACTATCCCACGAATCTGGTAGAGAACACACCAAACTAATGCACTTATCTTCATATGAAATTTTAATATCAATAGATAATAACTGACTTACCACAATATTAAATGCATTCAAATGCTCTGTCACTAAGTCTCCATCTTTCATCCTCAAGTTATAGAGCTTTTTCCACAGGAACAATTTATTCACCACAGACTTAGATTGGTACAAAGTCCCTAACTTGTCCCACAAAGACTTCACCGTAGCTTCCCCTGATACATTTAGCAATACTGAATACGAGACACACAATTGTATTGTGCCCTTTGCCGTTTGATCCAACTTCTTCCATTCTTCATCGGACATTCCCATTGGTTTAGTACCCAGATCTATCGTGATCCACTGATCTTTATCCACCAACAGATCCTCCATCTTGAGTTTCCACAACTCAAAACTCTGACCATTAAATTTCGCGATCTCTATCTTTCCACTACTCGCCATCTTCTTTCATCACCAGAATCGATCTCATAGATCTCCCACTAAACAAGGCTTACCACAGGCCCAAGCGAAACCCCTAAGCAAAAAAGGCATCCCCTTGAAGCCAAAACATCGCTGATACCAAACATAGGTTTTAACCCCATATAGAAGTTACCTGCATATGAATTCTAAAAACACAGAAAATAAGCAATGCGAGAGCATAACACATAAAACACATATACAGAGAGATTTTCACTTGGATCCCAAAACCAGGAGTACCACCTTGATTTTTCATTATGTTCCTTTCAATGTTGCAATACATATTTATACATGCCGAAACATCCAATACCATAGACTGAAAACCATCGCGTCGAAAACCATGGATCAAAAACCATCGCGGCGAAAACCATGTGTGAAAGTCATGCACAAAACCATAGGTAGGAAGGCCCAACCTAATATAGAGTCCAAAAAACAAAATTTTTTGGGGCGCTGCCCCAGACCCCATAGAGGGGGGTTACCTGCACCATTCAAACCCCCTGTCACCCCCCCTCCCTGCTATGCAATAGGCGCAACAAAGGAGGGGCTTCACCCCCCCTCTAATCCCCCGGTTAACTACGTGGGCTAGTAATGGAAAGAATATAACACAACCCAACATTAAAAACAAGGTACCAATGTTTTTAACCCAGAATAACATCTAAGATCCATCCATTAGTAGATAATACCACTTACCCACCAAATCGCATTCCTGTAATCCTACCTTCTAGTCCCAAAAAACATCGAAACCAAAAATAATTTTATGATAATCCATATCAACCATAACTACCTTCTTTTTCTACAAACGATGGAAAAACATTTTCTGTGGATTACCACATTTGGATTTAATACCTGAAGGAGATATCGAAACCTTCAAATCCACATGTATAGTTTCAATTATAGGAGATGTTCCATAGAGCTAGACTCTCGACTTGGGGAAACCATGACTCTCTGCCTCAATACTCGCATGTACCAACACATCGAGTAATGAGACGTCACTCCCTAAGTTTCCTTCAATACCAACTCACATTGTACTCATAAATGTAAATGAAAATTGTACAACCAACACCGTAAACACTATGCATTTTCACCTATATGTGCACCAAAGTAGAGAGCATTACCAAAACATACGTTATGTAGTAGTGTTTAGAAAAACCTGAATATAATATGTAAACAAGGTAAATAATGTCACTTGTCAATTATAGACCCCACTCGATGTATGTCATCACCAAATCAATTCACTAGGAAACCCCTTCAAATACATTAGCCTCACCAATCACTGTTCTCCAATGTCCTTCATAAAAATCTCATCAAGCACACAATTGGCTAAGACCTTGAATGACGACACAAACAATTAATGTATTGTCCCTCATATAATAAATGGCCATCTTGGAAAATAAATGTCCCCATAGACCAATTAATGACCCCTAGAGACTCCTTCATGATCGAATTAAAAATTAAAATATTTTACCAACTCCACCAACCAAAATGAATGCATTTGCGTAGTAGTAAAGATCCTCAGAAATCACTAGAACAAACAATCCGAAACAAAAGAGGAGCAGGAATATTCACAAGAGAAAAGGCTCAGAAGAAATACCACATAAAACAACCAGCTAGTATGTCTCAGATAGACCACAGAGAATATTAGTAGGTAGCAGCTAAGATCCTCAAAAATCCCTCAATCGACCAATCTAAAACCAAGGAAGGAGGAGGAAGATCCATAGGAGAAAAGTTTCAAAATAAATACCACATAAACAAACAGCTAGTGCATATCATATAGACCACGGAGTAGACCAATAACTACAATGAAAAACAAATTTTTATTATTGTACCTTGAAACAAAAAAAAACTAGTACATATCCCCGATATCATCCAGAATCAGGATAAAAACCAAATCTAGCTCATATAATTATGCTTTGATGTATTTCACCCAATAGCAGCAGCAATTGCACCAGCAAAGGCTACGTTTAATCCATCTACCTCCACACTTGTAACCAAAATTACCACCCTTGTGAATTTTGTGACTAATTCTTCCATAATCTAATCTTTTATCCTCAGGTTCTTCTTCTTGCAAAAGCTATCGTAGAGATTTTGAGGTAGGCATATTGTCTTCCAAGGGATATTTGGTACTTTTCCTCCACCATCCTTCACATGAATCTAAATCCATGTTATTGATGACAGTCACGATTTCCCGCACAACAATGTATTCATAACAACAACCACCAGATAGAAGTAGTGTTCAAAATAAATGTAACAGTAAAATAGCACATATTAAAACATAATCAATGGAGACCCTGAAACGTAGTCCAACTATATTACTACCTATCCACATTAAGGGAAAGTGCCTCCATCTCACCTCTCACCAAGCACACCTTTTTTTCAGCCTCCATCACCCTAAATCCCCTTAGTTTTTGTCTACATCCATCGCTTCCTTCCTAAAGAACCCATCAACAACATAAAGAAGGACCACTAATCCTTTACCTTTACCTTCTTTACTAACTCCTCGTATAAAAGACATTAAGACAAAATTAAATTTTAATACAAAGGACTTATTTTGTCACAAAAAAATGTCTTAAAAGCCCCCTCCATGTAGTAGTGTCGAATGTAATGACAGACAATTTGTCTCTAAGGGAGAAAACATGAATTGGTGTCTGAAAAATCATGCGAGGAAAAGTTGCTGCTTTCTCGAGAGTTGGCTACTGCGACAAAACGAAGAGTGTAAACAATCATTGTCTTTATATAAGATAATGTGAATGGAAAGTGAAATACCATTGTTGGTATAGGCATGAGATAGTAGTAGCCTACAAGTTGGGAGACTTAGGGTGCATAGTCATAGTCAATTTTGCAATTGTTAGATAATATTTTCTTAAATTGATATCATTTTGCCTTAATTGTTAACTGTCTTAAATGGGTTTCGTCTTAATTTGCATTGTCTTAAGTGACCATTGTCTTAAATATAAAATTTTGTCTTAAAATACTTTTGTCTCAAAATATTTTTGTCTTAAGTTTTATATTTAAAACAGCTCAATTGATATTAAGTTTTAATATAAAATAACTAAAATAAAAATAACTTTTAAAAAATGTGTTAAAAGTGTAAATAACGAAAAAAGCAGTTTGAATTTTCACATAATAAATACAATTATTTTTTAATAATTATAAACAGAAGCATCGGGTTTCCCGATTTTCTTTAGTATTTAGAAAAATGCATTAAGAACACCAACAATTCCAGTAGTAAATTTTGAGTAATTAACACCTAGAACCGTGCAAAATATTTTGAGAGAATTTACCTCTATTAAACACTCGACATCGCTACTGAAGATTTATAATTTCAAAAAATAATGACACCTGCAACAAATCAAGGCATTCACATGAGAATTCGATACTAATTCTGACCATATAAATAAAGGGTTCGGATATTTTGCCACTTCTAAATCGCTTTACATTGTAGGTGAATAATCAATTCAAAAAAATGTAATTTAGTAATAAAATTGTTAAATTATATAATAATATATATATATAATAAACATAAATAATATTTATTTTAGAAAATCTCTAAAAATTAACAAATTAACAAAATTCTGCCCCAAAAATTTGTTGAATCTAAGATAACCAAACTCAAATAAGGCAAACAATAATGAACTCACATCGACAAATTAATTGACCAACATGATTGACCAACCATTTATATTCATTTGTCAATGGTTAATAGCATGTGTTTCTCCTAAGAGGTGATAGGTTCAAAACCAGAGGGGGGTAGAGTACGTATGCCATTGTAAACATAGCAGTCAAATTGTTGAGTGGAGGTGGGTCCCTTGTCCCACAAACAAAGGGGTCTCATACACCAATTTGGTGTCTGGCTTTACCGTGAACTTAAAAATAGTATATTATTATTATTATTAATATAACTTGTGTATAGAGTATGTTTTGGTTAATATTGTTAATTTATTGAATTACGTGTAAAATACTTCAACTAAACCATAGAAAAAGATTGTTCCTCTTCCCCTTATGTGTGAAAAATAAATATCAATTATAGCTTATAAATGTGATATTATTACATCTCTATGCCATTATGTATAATTATATGAACAATCAACAATAATAATTGGTTTTTTTATTTTATTTTGTATATAACTATTACAAACATTTATATTGGAAATCAATAAAAATATATCAATAACTATTCTGGTTTAAACATAGTGTCAGCTAATCGGTTGTGTATGTAAAAACTTAAGAATTTAGCTTATGTGTATTTAAAAACTTAAAAATTGAAGAGAACAATATACTTGCTTCATAATATTTCTAGTATAATAATTGTGTAAAAAATCTTCTTATCCAACTTGAAATTGAAGTGCAAGGTAATGGCACCCAGAACAATCACCTAAAATAAATCTTCTAAATTGTTTTGATTCATTGAAAATGTATCTCATATACATATAATTTTAATTGGCAGATGTGTATCTGATTTAGCCCACAATAGAAGAGTTCATATAGAATTCATTATATTTTCCACAATTCAATATCTTGAAAACTTTAGTTGACATTGCTAGTTATTAAGACAATTTATAATTTACAACTAACATATGGATATATAACACACAGTGTTTATGGTGTTCGTGAGTAAGCACTACTATAAACCAAAACTTGTAATATGATGGAAAGCTATAACTTTTAGTCTATTATACCTTATTAAGATATATTTCTTTATTGTTGCAATCGAACAGATCACCATTTTCTCATAGCTCCAATATTTTGATCGAAATAGACTTTACCTGTTGATGATGATGTGACAAACACCTGCCGAAATAAGCTGATCAATATCGACAAATAAAATTTAAAAAGTCATGGATAATTATTAAGTGGAATGATTGTTAAAAGAAAAATCAATTTATCAATCCCAATGGTAATCACTTACAAATCCTCAGTTTTGAATGGTGAATGTTGTTTCTTCCACAAAAGATTTCATGTATGGAAGTTCATCCATGATGATAGCACCGACATCACCTTTGGACAAAGCCAAACAAAGAAAAGTCTTGAAATTTCTACTTCGTGGTGTGAGAATAAACATAGGGGAGGGCTGCCATTACGTGTGCGCCCTCCCCGCAACGTCGTAAAACCACATGTCAATCCACATGGATCCAGTATAACACATGTCCACCATGGAGGTCCACATGTTGGGCATTGTGTCATTACATAAAATTTTGTGTCCGCGCCATTTCCTCCGTTTGTTTGGGGTCATTCCTACAATGTTGCATTTTTCCTTTGTCTTTCTACTTGGGGCCGGTTGTTGGGCCAAGCCCCACGCCGAGGATGGCGCGGGACAACCCGAGAACTTGCGCGCTTCATCTAGTATTGAGGTTCTGATGCAAATGTTTCTTCGAGGTTTAGGGTTTGTGGACCTGCGCTTCATCTGGTATCCAGGTGCTGATGCAAATGTTTGTTCGAGGTTTAGGGTTTGTGGTTGGAACATCGCTTCTGCTTTTCTTGTGGTTTTCCCCCTGGATTTGTTAGTCGTTCTGGAACACCGGTTGTTTAGGGTTTTTCTGGTGGTGGTCTTATTCGTAGTTTTGTTGTTTGGGGAGGAGCCGGTTGCACTTTTACCGAGCTCGAGGTGGAAGGTCTTTTTTAACACGTAATTTCTTAATTTGTTGTTTTGTGCAGGTTTTTCGGTGTTTTTTTGTTGTCTAATGGCTTTTCCTTCTCATTGCAAGTGTGGAAAACGTTGTTTCAGGTGTGGAGAAAGTCTGGCGAGCTCCGGGGAAGGTCGGCGACCATCCATGGCCTGTATCCGATAGGATTTTCATCCTACAAGTAATTTCTATGTGCTTTTCAACACAGACAACTCTATTTGGATTTTTTGTAAACTTTCTATGGCAGGTTTTGAGGGTTTATGGTTTTTGTGGATACTTTGATGTTGTTTACGGCTTTTCATGATGGTATTTGTGAATTTTCATTGTTATCGTGCTTGACTGTCCCGTGCCATCCTCGGTGTGCCATCCTCGACCGTTTGCAGAGTTTCAATGGAAAATGAAAGATTCCTAAGAAGCATGGTTAGTATGATTTGTGAATGGCCTTGACCTTGTTCTCCTTTGTTTTTGTTTATTGGCGCAGTTTACGAATATCTATATAATAGTTATTCCAATTGAGTCATTTTTAGTCCTCTGTGTGTTGGTCTGTGTTCACATAGGTTTTGAGGATGCTCACATGTGAGGTATTAGGTGGTTTTTCCATCCTCGGTCATCCCGTGCCATCCTCGGTCGTTTGTAGAGTTCCAATGGTGAATGAAAGATTCCTAAGAAGCATGGTTAGTATGCTTTGTGAATGGCCTTGACCTTGTTCTCCTCTGTTTCTGTTTCTTGTTGTAGTTTACGAATATCTACAGAATAGTTATGCCAATTAAGTCATTTTTAGTCCTCTGTGTGTTGGTATATGTTCACATAAGTGTTGAGGATGCTCACATGTGAGGTATTAGGTGGTTTTCCATCCTCAACTGTCCCACTCCATCCTCAGCGTGCCATCCTCGACGTGCCATCCTCGGCAAAGGGCTTCGCCCAACAACCATCCCCGAGCAGAAAGACAAAGGGAAAATGGAACATCGCACTAATGACCCCAAACAAGCCCTCGAAACCCTCAAAACCCTTATTGAACTATGGTTTAGGTTCTTATTGCCATATTTAGCTTTTTTCCTACTCTACTTGATAACGAGTGCTCTCAAAAACTTATTATGAAATAAACTATGTGGTCATTTGATTTCTGTATTTAGCCTTTTTCCTATACCTTTGGCCATTATCTCTTGTCTATTTTTCATATCCAGTGTTGCCACTTCTGCAATGTTTATTTCATTTATTGGTCTGTAATAGTATTATGAATTATAAGATTGGTTTTCTCGTTCATCGAACAACAACAAATCATTATGTAGCTTTGCTGGCATATTCCTCTTGTTAATGAGAAATTTTCTTCTTCCCCGAAAATTTTTGGTCAAATTACAATTATTTAATTATTGGTTTTGTCTCTTGCATAGAGTCTCTACACCTGCTCGCAACTTTGAATCTACCCTATTGAATCTGAAAAATGACTGAAATAATAATCCTAACGCCCTCAGAATCCTATAACACAAATTTCATTATTTCTTTCCTTTTTATAAATAGATGTCAACTATATTTTAAAGATAATTGGGGAAGGGAAAATAACAACTAGAGATCGCATGGCGATTTGGCATCTCACTTCTTAGATGAAGGATGCCTTTGTTGGTACTAATTCTAGGCCAGCAATTACCTCTCCTCTTGGCATCAAGGACAGAGCACAGGCTCTGCCTGTCAACAGATAAAATGTGTTCAGGCTCTCTGATGTTAACAAGCCTTCAGAATTGTCTCTGTATATAACATTTCTGTTTGTTTGTTTGTCCGCTTCTCTATTAGTTTATAGGAAAGTTACTCATTGATTCCTCTTTCATTAATTTCCTTCTCCCTTTTAGCTACAACCACTGAAATAATAGTTTTCAGATCGAGTTTAATAGAAGCCATAAATAGTTTTACTAATTTGCAGCAACTTAATTTAGTTCTAGAAACTTTATTTCAACACAACCACAGTTACACAGTTTAACCCAGCCGCTTCGAGTATAACTAATTAACCAGCAATGAAGGAAACTATTTTTCACAGAATAACTTATAGAAATAGCTTTATCCTAATTAATATTTTACAAGAAGACATATTCCACTGAAAATTTATTTTCAACACAGAGTTAGGTTGCCACAAGAAATCACTACTAGGTTGTAAGCCAAAATGTTTTTGTGACAAGAAAAAGATACAATCTAGTGTTGTAAGCCAAAAAAATTCTGTGACAAGAAATATATACAATCTAGTGTTGTAAGCCAAAATGTTTTTGTGCCAAGAAAAAGATACAATCCATCCAAAATCCACATCATAACGTGGTTAGAACCAAAAACATATGACGCTCCTATTCTTTATGGCCCTAAGAATATTGAGTGCCAAAACTCCCCAAGTTACCTTCTTGAGCCAGGTAGGTTGGCCTACTACTCAAGGGTTGATTTGGAAACGGTTGATTGTTGCCATATGATTGATTCCAATTTTCAGCTTCCTACCATGAAGGTACTGAGTACCCATATCTCACATTTGCACTACTGACCCCTGCATTAAGTGGAGGTTTGTAATGAGCATATAGAGAATTGACACCAACTCTGCTAGGAGCAAGGCAAGTGGGTAAACCCTCAATTTGATAGTGGGGATCTTGAATGTTTATGAGATCTTGGAATAATGGTATATTATCTGCAATGGAGTCCAATGAGTTTGAAATAATCCTGGTTTCATCAGCTATTCTTGTATCATTGAAAATCCCTTATTCCTTTTCAAGCATTTGTTGTGCCTTTCATTTTTCTGTTTCTTGTCTTTCCATTTGCTTTTGTTGGTCCTTAACTTTCCTTGCTTTATCTCTTTCAATCCTTTCATCTGCTCGACGTTGTGCTGCAACAATCCTTGCTGCCTTCTTCTCCTTGACTAGATCCTTATTTTTCTGTTTTAATTCTTACATTTCAAATTTCCTTTTTTCTGACTCAACTAACAGGCTTATATAGTCCTCTAAGGTGAGTAACTATGATCTTCGGCCGAGACGAAGACTACCAAATGCACCCTGCTCTTTTTTCATTGATACTCTCTCTACTGGTAGCTTTAGGAACCGTCCAAGTGTCTTCTCCACCCCTCCCATCTTAATGTCATTTCTTGGTACTTCCATTTCAGTATCTATTGGAACTATTTGAACTATATCATTATCTTCATTTGATGCCTCATTATGTCCTTCATCTTCTTCCATTGATCTATTTTCCACAAAAAAATGAACGATTTCACTGTTCAATTCTACTGGTTGTGAGGGCATGTTCATGCTTTCTTCATTGGTTGCTGAGACACTAGTATCATGCATAAGAGCATCATAGTTCAGTGGCCAGATTCCTGTCCTCCTAAAGCCAACCTTGATATTTGATGGTGTCAAAGCCCTTTTAAAATCTTTACTTGCAAGCTTTGCTAGCTCAAACCTTTTCACCTCAACCTCTGGATTCTTCGCCATCCATGCAACGCGCTCCGACCTGCAATAGTTCTTGAAAGGGCCAAACACACTAACATCAAGAGGTTGCAGTCTATGAGTGGTATGAGCGGGCAATGCCAATAGGTCAATGCCTAAATTTTTTGCTTCCTCAATTTTTTATACAGCCATGTGGCTCCCATGGCCATCTAATATCCAAAGGTGTTTGTTATTAGGCGAGACGCCACCTGGTACCGATTGTAGCAAAGCGAAAAAGCCAACTTAGAAACAGTTCTTTAGCCATTCATGCATGGGGATGCGTAGCCATGCATGCACCTGATTCACAGTTTTGTATATAGATTTTCAATTGATTTTTACCTTTGAATAGATAAAATCCTCGGATTGAAGTACCAATTGCATTGACACAACATAAAATAGTTATCCTCCTTTAGCAATATAAAAACACTTTATTCTCTATATTACTTACATTAGATCTTCTTTTTGTATTTTTACATAGGAGTGGCACTTGAGCTCTCACCGTTTATTGAGGCTATAATGCACTTAGGAGTTCCATTGACCTAAATATAACATAAAACTTGACCTTAATACAGAGGACTCTACCCAATCAACATACACACAATTTCACAATTAATGTTGCTTCTCATTTCAACATTTAGCAGTTCCTTCATGTTATTGAATTGTGGATACTTAAACCCCATCTCCCCACTCATAGACCTAAAATTGCATGGGGAACACTAATCTCCTTTCTCTCTAACAAAATTTTGCACACGAGGTTTTAATTTATGAACCAACACAACATTAAATTTCCATTTTCTATGACTGCTAAATCCCATTTTCTTGGAACATCGAACCAATGACCCCAAACAAGCCCTCGAAACCCTCAAAACCCTTATTGAACTCTGGTTTAGGTCCTTATTGCCATATTTAGCTTTTTTCCTACTCTACTTGATAATGAGTGCTCTCAAAAAGTTATTATGAAATAAACTATGTGGTCATTTGATTTTTGTATTTAGCCTTTTTCCTATACCTTTGGCCATTATCTCTTGTCTATTGTTCATATCCAGTGTTGCCACTTCTGCAATGTTTATTTCATTTATTGGTCTGTAATAGTATTATGAATTAGAAGATTGGTTTTCTCATTCATCGAACAACAACAAATCATTATGTAGCTTTGCTGGCATATTCCTCTTGTTAATGAGAAATTTTCTTCTTCCCAGGCAATTTTTGGTCAAATTACAATTATTTAATTATTGGTTTTGTCTCTTGCGTAGAGTCTCTACACCTGCTCGCAACTTTGAATCTACCCTATCGAATCTGAAAAATGACTGAAATAATAATACTAACGCCCTCAGAATCCTATAACACAAATTTCATTATTTCTTTCCTTTTTATAAATAGATGTCAACTATATTTTAAAGATAATTAGGGAAGGGAAAATAACAACTAGAGATCGCATGGCGATTTGGCATCTCACTTCTTAGATGAAGGATGCTTTTGTTGGTACTAATTCTAGGCCAAAAATTACCTCTCCTCTTGGCATCAAGGACAGAGCACAGGCTCTTCCTGTCAACAGATAAAATGTGTTCAGACTCTCTGATGTTAACAAGCCTTCAAAATTGTCTCTGTATATAACATTTATGTTTGTTTGTTTGTCCCCTTCTCTATTAGTTTACAGGAAAATTTTGTTCATGATGATGGGCTACCATAGTTTGGCTTCATGCCTTGGCTATCTTGATGCATAGTTCTATATATAAATGATTAAATGATACGAGTTATACTTAACTGTTGCAGTTTGTAGCCACCCCAATTGAAATTTTTGTGTCCTGTTTATTTTTGGGGATGAGAAGGTCTTTAAATGATGCCAATTTTACTTAACTGTCGCAGTTTGTAGCAACCTCAATTGAAATTTTTTTGTCCTATTTCTTTTGGGGGTTGAGAAGATCATTAAATGATGCCAGTTTTACTCAACTATTGCAATTTGTAGCCACCTCAATTGAAATTTTTTTGTCTTGTTTTTGTGGGGTTGAGAAGAGATTTGGGTTTAGGTATGGTTATTGGTCAGAAATGCATAGGAGGATGATTAAAATTCATTTTTCTTAAGGATTTAGGTTATTCTCATATTTACAGCAATTATACTAGATGTGACTCTTTGGTCATGTGGTGGTGAAGATCTAGACATGGGGTGTGTTGCTATATTAGTGATCTATGTTTGGACTTGGAACATGAATTTGAATTTGAAGGTTTTCATAATAGTGATCTAGGACCTGGAACCTGAATTTGAATTCGAAGGTTTTCATATGGAAAAAAATATAGAGATGGGGTGTTGTTATTTTAGTGATCTATGTTTGGACATGGAACTAGGATTTTGAATATCTGAATTTAAATTTGAAGGTTTTTCCTACTCTACCTAATAATGAGTGCTCTCAAAAACTTATTATGAGATAATACTGTCTAGTCATTTGATTTCTGTATTTAGCCTTTTTCATATGCAACTTGATAATAAGTTCTCTCAATTTCTCAAGTGTCCCCTCAATGAATAAAATTATCAGTGGCTTTTTGACATTTAATAAAACTTATTATGAGGTAGATTGCCTCCTCATTTGAGACTGTTTCGTCATTTGATTTTTGTATGTAGCCATTTTCCTAAGCCTTTGTCCATTATCTCTTGTCCATATTTGGAATGGAATGTTATTATTGAATTCCTTACGATATCAATAGACCAATGATTATTTTGTTATGAATCTTGGTTACTGCGACTAATGGGATTTTACCAAGGTCTATTTCAATGCGACATGGTCTATCAGTTATCAATAATCTTGAAGTGCTTGACTGAGATTTACCCAGACAATAGTTATCCTCTTGAAGGCTCTATCCCCTTGAATGAGCCTTCAAGGAGATGGGGATCGGTTCTAACCTGTTGACCTTGTCGACTTGGCCCGAAAGCTAACCCTAGCTATCTCACAAAGTTACTCATGGATTCCTCTTTCATTAATTTCCTTTTCCCTTTTAGCTACAACCACTGAAATAATAGTTTTCAGATCGAGTTTAATAGAAGCCATAAATAGTTTTGCTAATTTGCAGCAACTTAATTTAGTTCTAGAAACTTTATTTCAACACAACCACAGTTACACAGTTTAACCCAGCCGCTTCGAGTATAACTAATTAACCAGCAATGAAGGAAACTATTTTTCACAGAATAACTTATAGAAATAGCTTTATCCTAATTAATATTTTACAAGAAGACATATTCCATTGAAAATTTATTTTCAACACAGAGTTAGGTTTCCACAAGAAATCACTACTAGGTTGTAAGCCAAAATGTTTTTGTGACAAGAAAAAGATACAATCTAGTGTTGTAAGCCAAAAAAATTATGTGACAAGAAATAGATACAATCTAGTGTTGTAAGCCAAAATGTTTTTGTGCCAAGAAAAAGATACAATCCATCCAAAATCCACATCATAACGTGGTTAGAACCAAAAACATATGACGCTCCTATTCTTTATGGCCCTAAGAATATTGAGTGCCAAAACTCCCCAAGTTACCTTCTTGAGCCACGTAGGTTGGCCTACTACTCAAGGGTTGATTAGGAAATGGTTGATTTCGCCATATGATTGATTCCAATTTGCAGCTTCCTACCATGAAGGTACTGAGTACCCATATCTCACATTTGCACTACTGACCCCTGCATTAAGTGGAGGTGTGTAATGAGCATATAGAGAATTGACACCAACTCTGCTAGGAGCAAGGCAAGTGGGTAAACCCTCAATTTGATAGTGGGGATCTTGAATGTTTACGAGATCTTGGAATAATGGTATATTATCTGCAATGGAGTCCAATGAGTTTGAAATAATCCTGGTTTCATCAGTTATTCTTGTATCATTGATCATCCCTTATTCCTTTTCAAGCATTTGTTGTGCCTTTCGTTTTTCCGTTTCTTGTCTTGCCATTTGCTTTTGTTGGTCCTTAACTTGCCTTGCTTTATCTCTTTCAATCCTTTCATCTGCTCGACGTTGTACTGCAACAATCCTTGCTGCCTTCTTCTCCCTGACTAGATCCTTATTTTTCTGTTTTAATTCTTACATTTCAAATTTCCTTTTTTCTGACTCAACTAACAGGCTTATATAGTCCTCTAAGGTGAGTAACTATGAGCTTCGGCCGAGACGAAGACTACCCAATGCACCCTTCTTTTTTTTCATTCA
The DNA here is from genome assembly GCA_000404065.3 of Pinus taeda. Lineage (NCBI taxonomy): Eukaryota > Viridiplantae > Streptophyta > Pinopsida > Pinales > Pinaceae > Pinus > Pinus taeda. The sequence continues at coordinate 22,597 of APFE031175850.1, forward strand.
TACTCTCTCTACTGGTAGCTTTAGGAACCATCCAAGTGTCTTCTCCACCCCTCCCATCTTAATGTCATTGCTTGGTACTTCCATTTCAGTATCTATTGGAACTATTTGAACTATATCATTATCTTCATTTGATTCCTCATTATGTCCTTCATCTTCTTCCATTGATCTATTTTCCACAAAAAAATGAACAATTTCACTGTTCAATTCTGCTGGTTGTGAGGGCATGTTCATTCTTTCTTCATTGGTTGCTGAGACACTATGTGCATTCATATTGATCATTGCTTCCGCTAGCCATGAAGGTGGGGTTACTTGGTTTCGCAATGTCAATTGGTCATTGTCAACTGCGTATTCAAGAATATCATTAACAATATCAGTAACAGGAATTTCATGTTCTTGAGTTTGTGGAACGATCTCCATGTTACTGCAAATTTTTTCATTGTTATATTGTGTCTTATACACAGTTTTGTCATCTTCAGCGTATAAGTGTCCTTGAGATAGGGAAATCATATTATGAGTTGCAACAAAATCATCTTGCTCATCTACTTGCACTTCAACACCTGTTTGGGCATTCCCTTCTTCTTGACCATCCACATGAAACGCTTGGCTACAACTAATATCATGCATAAGAGCATCAGAGTTCAGTGGCCAGATTCCTGTCCTCCTAAAGCCAACCTTGATATTTGATGGTGTCAAAGCCCTTTTAAAATCTTTACTTGCAAGCTCTGCTAGCTCAAACCTTTTCACCTCAACCTCTGGATTCTTCGCCATCCATGCAACGCGCTCCGACCTGTAATAGTTCTTGAAAGGGCCAAACACACTAACATCAAGAGGTTGCAGTCTGTGAGTTGTATGAGCGGGCAATGCCAATAGGTCGATGCCTAAATTTTTTGCTTCCTCAATTTTTTATACAGCCATGTGGCTCCCATGGCCATCTAATATCCAAAGGTGTTTGTTATTAGGCGAGATGCCACCTGGTACCGATGTAGCAAAGTGAAAAAGCCAACTTAGAAACAGTTCTTTAGCCATTCATGCATGGGGATGCGCAGCCATGCATGCACCTGATTCACAGTTCTGTATATAGATTTTCAGTTGATTTTTACCTTTGAATAGATAAAATCCTGGGATTGAAGTACCAATTGCATTAACACAACATAAAATAGTTATCCACTCCCTGCTCTTGAGCAAAATCTTTGGCACATTTCGGCTCCCTCTCTTGGCAATTACCCGCATGCCACAATTCCTCCCTGCCTGTAAACCTGTTTCATCACAGTTCCATATATGGTCTGCTCCATAAGAATGTTTATCGTAAGCACTAGAAAGTGTGTCATAGAACTTTTGCACAACTGCGGGGCGCAAATTTAATGCTTTGTCTCTGTCAAGGCCCTCAGCAGTACGCAATACAAGTTCTGGATGTATTTTTTTAAACCCAAACCACCATGATTTACCAGGAAAACCATCTTTGAATGGGTTTGGCCTCCCTTGACAGATTTGAGCAACTGTTGATTTGAGTTGTATCAACTCTAGCCCATGTCCCAGTTGGGCCATCTCTTTACACCACTCAACCACCTCGGCCTCCTCATCCTCAGTCATAACTGTAAGAGGCCCTCTACGTTTTGTATGAGTCAGTCCATTTATCCAATAATGTATTGACGAGGGAGGAATACCATGCTTTTTTGCAGATGCCCGAACTGAGTATCCATTAAACTCTATGTCGTCAATTGCAACTAACATTTGTTCTTTTGTCCATCCTCTTATAGCACTGATCTTTTTAGTTGAGCTTGCCCCTTGGACTGTTGTTGATGGTGGTTCTGTGGCTGATGGTGTGTTAACATCAACGGCTGTCACATGGTCATCTTCAACAATGTTCCCTGGTGCATTGTTGGCATCGACATCAGCTGGCCTGTCATCATCAGACGATGTGCATCGCAGCTGCGCACACCTTGTCACTCTCCTGCCACTTCTCCTTGTACGAGCAGAGTAACTTCCTTTTGCCATAGATGCAACAACCTGTAAAATTATTGCATGCATTTAGACATTAGAATATATGTTAAATTATGCTTTATTACTTCTGCAAAAATTAATTTTCCTCTATTACAGGAAATTATCAAAACATTTTGGATACAGAGCTTGTTACAGGAAATTATCA
>APFE031175855.1:0-11828 GCA_000404065.3 Pinus taeda
CAGATGAAGTGGTAAAGTTTGAATACATGCTTTGACATGCTCAGCTTTTTAGTTTGTTCAAAATTTATGTTTTCCACTGTTTAGAGAGGACTCAAATGGTAGTTTGCCCTCTCTAGCTCCTTCTCTATCATCCCTGATCATCCATCTCAGATTAAAGCATCAACACTTACTCCTACCTTGCCCCAAAGATCCCCCTGCAAAAACTGTGCTCAATCCCTGCACCCTGAATTGCACTCCCTCCAATTGCCACCAAAAAACCAAAAATCTTTAAATCAATCCCCCTTAATCAATTTACTAGCCTAAAATCTTTATTCCTAATTGGGTCAACTCATCATATTGAAAGATCTCCTGAATCTGACCCGAGAGAGCCTTCTCATACCTCGTAGGGCTAGCTACGAGGTGAAATGGTTTGATGTAGCCTTGAGAGTTTGTCTATCTCAGCCTAGGTGAATTCCAAGTGCTAACAGTTTGAAGTTGAGGACAACACTCATCTTCACATTTATATATTTTTTGCATTGGTCCTGCTCCATCAACCACTTTCGCGACATTGTTGCCACTTGACAAGCCCTTACAAGATTTTGTAGTAAGAGTACAATATTATTTTTTCTGTTGCTGTTGCCTCAGTTGTGTTTTTTAAGTGACATTGAAGAAAAATGGCCAGAATCAGTGAAGTATTAGAGTTCATGAAAACTCTTATACAATCTACTGTTGATGACACATTACAAATTAGAAAAGGATCTCTTTCAGAAATTCAGACATGTCTACAAAATGCACAGGAAAAGATTGATTTTTTGCAGCTTGAATCACAGCTACAGCAAGAAGAGCTACATCAAAATAGACACCATTCTGAACCTGTTTTTGTTCAGAACATTGAGACAACCACCCATGAGAAGCATGTTACAGTTCATTCAGATTTAGTACCAAACAAAGCAGCACGGTTACATGCAGATGCAGAAGTTCAGTCAGCACTTCCCAAGCCCATCATCAGACCTTGGGAACAACTTGTCCACAACAAGCACAAAACTGGTCTTGGATATGACAAGGACTTGTCCTTTCATATTCCAGACTATTCAAAACCCATTCAGTTTCAGAGTGCTGGTTTCATTCATGACAGTTCACCTGCTCCTCATGACAGTTCACCTTCAGCTATTCCAGACTCTGCTCCTCTTCCACAACAACAACAACAACAACATATCGTGAAATGCCAACACTGTGATCGAGTTGGCCATTTGAAAGATCACTGTTTTGATCTTCATCCATGTAAGCTTTGTCATAAAACCAACCATTCTTCAAACAGATGCTTTAGCAACAAACGTCCTGCAAGAACAAAGATTCATCTAGGATGGATCGCTTCTTGGCAATGGGCATCAACAGCCAAGAAGATATTTCAAACACATGTCAGAACTTGTTCCAGAATATTGAACAGTCTTGCAGTTGAGTTTTCTCCATCTTCTTACCTTGTATCTGATAGGGGGGGAAATGATGGTCATCTACAAGCTTCAAAGCCACATCAAGCGAGCCTGAGCCACAACCTGCCACACCAGTTTCAGAGTTGTAGCCAGAGACAAAGATGCTTGAACATGCCTTCAGTTGGCGATCTGGGACACTTCCTCTAGCAGAAGACTTCAGCTTCTTGCCAGTTTTGGAAGAGTTCCGGGAACAAAATTGAGAACACTTCCTCTAGCAGAAGGCTCCAGCTTCTTGCCAGTTTTGGAAGAGTTCCAGGAATTGCATTAAGCATTCAGAGTTGTTGGTCATCCTTAAACCATCACAGGTTGAGACTTCCCTTTTCAGGTTGAAGTTTTACCTTTTATGCGGGGTGAGACCTCCCTTTTATGGTTGAAGGTTTCCCTCTTTAAAACAATAGGATCACTTCCTCTAGCAGAAGACTTCAGCTTCTTGCCAGTTTTGGAAGAGTTCCGGGAACTGCACTAAGCGTTCCAGTGTTGGTGGCCATCCTTAAACCACCACCTATTATACCAACATTTCATAGAGCACATTCAGCCTAGTGCTGCCATGCATTTTTGCACATTTTTGTATTACAGCTCTTTTCTTGGACTCATACATAACCCTTCGGATTAAGGGGGGGAATGTTGGACACCTAATCCTAAATGGGTTAGTGTGGAAGCTAAACAGACTTAGTAATCCAAGGGACCTTGGGATGTGAATCCCAATGGTCACCATATTGTACTACAAATGTACATCTATTGTTAATAAAAATTGTAATGCAAACTTTATCTTTCCCATTTTTTCTCGCTATCCATGTCTGTTTAACAAATATGATGAATACAGTGAAAATGCCTATATTCAAGGGTCACGGAATGGAGGATCCTAATTAGTTTTGGTTCATAATAGAAGCTATGTGGAAGGTGCAAAAAGTCAATGATGATGACATGAAGAAAGCGCAACTAGTTACAGCGCTATGAGATAGAGTGCTTACATGGTATATCAAATATAGTACAACCGATCTGAATGCTTCGTTGGTTGAGACAAAGACTGCACTAGATGCAGAATTTAGAAAGCTAAAATCACAAGCTCAATGTGTTACTAAAATAAAGGAGATCAAGCAGATAGTTAACGAGTCTGCGTGGGATATAGATTAGAGGTTAATGTGCTTAATGAGACAAGCTAATCTTCAGATTTCAGATGAACAACATAAGGAATGGTACATATCTACATTATTGCCACACTTAATATTACCTTTGTCTCACCAGAAGATCGAATCTCACGCTGAAGCATTAGAGATTGTGATGGAGTTGGAGGCTTCACTCATCTAGGACATGAATATAGGAGCCCAACAAATCGAGTCATGTTAGCTAGCCTACATATGGAGTTGCAGGATGTGAAGAAGAGAAAGGAGGTTCAATCGGGAATATGCCCTCAAGTTTGGTGCATGAAGTGAAAGGCAGTAAGCCACTATAAGGATCAGTACCCTACGTAGTGAGGCTATATAATTGCAGGAGGTCTTAACCCACTCAAACAAGAGTCTCCTACTGGATCAAGCGTTGGTTCAATTGTTTGGTGTAGTATCTACCAAGTGTCACGACTACATCTAATAAACAATTTTTATCTATTGCAAAAGTTTGTATAGTCACCAAAGCAACTATTTTGTAACTTTTGTAAATTGATTGGTCATGATGAAAGAGATTGTTGAAGCTATGACTTGATGATAGAAAAAACCCCAATGTATAGCATGCAGGCTTAAACTCACATATAGAATGATCAAGCCTCACTTGTGGCTCATTAAGGATTCCAAGGATGGGGAAGAGGACGAGAAGGAGGCAATGGAAGAGGTAGGGGCCAGATCATTTGCTACAACTATGGAGAACCAGGGAATATTGCACACTACTGTCAGAATCCAAGCCGTCCTTCTTGTCAATACTATAATAAAATTGATCATGTTATAGAAGATTGTCCTATATTAATAGCTAAGATGTAGGAAGAGAAGAACCAATAGACGAAGGAGAACTGTTACACAGTAAAATGTCACTGCCATCATGCCAGTCTCCCTACTGTGTTGTGAAACCACATTCACCTATGCTCATGCTCCTCAAAATGGCTAAAAAACCCTCTTTTTCCTAAGTTAAATGTATCATCGCGTCTGTTTATTGAATAACCGCACTGACAGGCGGAGGCCAGTGTTACTGCTGCGCTGCCAGCGCGGAAGCACACGTGTTTTCCACGCTGGTCCAAATTTACGGACAGCGCACCCTCCGTTTGTGCTGTTGAGCGCTGACCGGACCTCCTCTACAGTGATCTGCGATGTCAACGCGCCAGCTCAGTGTCTCACCCGCGCTGATCCTGTTTGGGCGAATTTGTTCTAACAACCAACCTTCCAGATCCCTCCAGACTTGGTTGTTAGCATTGTTGAGGTTGCCATCCTTTCTCTGGCATGTCTGTTCGACTGACCATCCACTTATCTTGGGGGAAAGCTCATCCTTTACCTATTCATGGAGACCCCTTCTCCTTTATAAGCCTCCTCCATTGCCCATGAGCAGCTAGTTGGGAACATATAGACTTTGATTGAGGAATTCTTAGTGCATTAGTGCTGCTCTTTGTAGGCATTTTGGTGTGTTGTGTGAGGATTGCTTTGAGCTTGAGGAAGGTCATGAGCTTGTTGCCTTGTATGTGAGAGAGAGACCTCTTTGACTTGGGAGATTTACTTCAAAGGTGAGTGCTTGGAAGATATGCTGACTGGACCCTCTAGAGAAGGACTCAGCGTCACGACTCCGGTCGTACCTTACTCTATTTTCTGATTAATAAAGATAGATGACTATTCTTATGGTTCCATTTCCATTTGTCCTATGAATGATTGATGTAAATTGTATCCTTCCTGACTGATACATATTTGTTGTTAGTAGATTTTACACCCGTGTTTGCTCTCTCTTTGCTTGTGCAGGTGTTCATCCGCGGGGATAGCGGAGAATTGTGATCGGCTGGAGCGAAGGAGTGAGAGGATCATCCCTTCGACAAACATAGCGTTGGAATCCAAGTAGGTTTCTCTTACCCACTTGTTAATTACAACTAGGAACCTGCAGTATAGCATTGTTTGATTGTTGCTAGACCCCCTTTGGGCTAGTAGGGATCGCCTCTATCTGTAGAGGGGATTTACCTCTCCAACAATTTGGCAACTCCGATGGGGAGCTTGCTTGTCTCTTTGTATGTCACCTTTGTTTTGATTATTGCTCCTTTGTCAAGGTTTGGGGATTGTTTTGCTGTTGGTCTGTTTCTTGGTTCGTCCTGGAGACTACCTTAATTGCCTTGAAAACCTGTTGTTTTGGTTTGGAAGTTTTTGTCCAATTTTATTTGCTTTTCAGCCTCAGCGGGTTTTATTTTAAAACAGCTGCGCTGACATCGCATACTGTCTTCTTTGTTGTCTCTGTCATCGCGCTTATACATTCAAACAGTCGTGCTGGCCTGGTTTCTCGGGCCAGCGCCCTTTATTCATGTCCTTCCGCGCTGATAGCGCAAAGTTGCTACAGACACCTTTCTGTCATCGCTTTGTTGCTGTGGGGTCACTCGCGCTGATCCTGTAAAATTTATTTTTGTCCAAATTGACCTACTGAACCTCTTGGTTTTGGCTCTCCCCTGCTTTTTCCACTTGGCTTTTGGCTTGATAACTTTGTTTAAGTTGTGACTCGCTTGCTTGCGAGGCCTCGGTCCACGAGAGCTCGTTCATCGCTTGTTTTCGGTTTGTGCAAAGCCTTCATTTTTTGCTCTTCTTGCTTGGTTTATGATTTGTCTTGACTTTTTGCGATTGTTGAAGTGTGTCAGGCCGTCGTTTGTCTGGTCATGGACTCTCATCCTTCGGGTGTTCGCTTGTCTCCATTGATTTCACACTCAAACCCTAGGGCATCTAGTGGTCGTGTGTGTCTAGCCTCCCGTTTGGGATTTGGTGTTCTTAGTTGGCCAGCCAACTTCGTTTTTGTTTTCACATTTGTTTGGTGATTGTTGAAAGTGATTGATTGTGTTCCAAGCGGTTTGCTTTCCTCCGTTGAATTCCTCATCGTCTTGTTGAGCTTAGATTACAATAGCTCGTAAGCCTTTGTTTTCCTTGGATTTGGGAAACTGGTTTTAGTGACTTGGGAATTGTCTTGTGTGTGCATTGAGTGATTTAGCTTTTCGCTTAGTGTTGCTATCTCTCTAATTCATTTTAAAGAGGAACTTTTATGTCATTGAAAAGTAGAGCAAACTAGTATCTTTTGCATTAATAGTTAAAAGGAAAAGAGCATTTCTTCATTTTGTGCTTTCAAAAGAAAAGTTTCATTTCCTTGCTGTTAGTTACATTAGGTTGCGTGATTGCTTGAATTCGTTTTGTTTGTTTGAAAGATCCTTAACTCTCTTTTATCTAGAATTCATCGAACAAAATGATGATCTTTGGCATATAGTTGCATTTAGGTGTTTTCGAGAGATCATACAGTAGGACCTGAAACTCAAATCTAATTCAAGATCAGCTGTAAAATAAACCAAATTTATCTAAAAAAACGCATTGGAACTTAACGAGAACATCTAGAGGTCTAGGCTAGAGACGTGTTCCGGCGTCTTTAAACCTAGTATCTTAACGTTGAGTGGTTGGGTGATTCCTCCACGGTGAGACGATAAGTGCTAGTACGGATTGGGCTCCCACGTACCGTCGCGTATATATGGGGAGACTCCATTAGGCTTGCATCCTTTATCCATAGGAAGCCGAGTCTGCCGCCTTGTAAACCGTAACGCACCGAACACAGCATTCGGGAAGATTGACTGCAGTACGAGAAGTCCTTGGTTCTCATATGATTGCCAAGGTGTATAAGCAGTTTTACGGGTTGCTTGGTAAACCTTTTGCCTAGAACTTCCAGAGTAGTCGCTTTTGATCCTTTTCAGACTCTCTAAAAGAAAAGGTGTAAGTGAGCGTCTTGTCACTTCGTGCTCATTAAACATTTGAAGTAGATAGAGTCATATTTTCATCCTTTTCTCGACTCTTGAAACATGAAAAGGTCAAGTTTGGTTCCTATGTCTTAAAATTCATTTGGCCACGATAATATTTCCCGGTTAATCTTGCGTGCGTTTAGTTTGAGTAGGTTTTGTCGTTAGATTCTTTAGGGTCTTTGTTGGGACATCCTGGCGGATCCATCAACTCCGTCCTCGATCCCGAGTGAAGAAGGGTCCCCATCTTCTGTTAACCCAGAAACTCCAGTTTGTGGCACTTTTCCCATCATTCCAAGCGTACAACCATTGAATTCTCGAGCTCCAGGAGACGATTTTTACGAGTTCATTTACAACCCCATTTGGGAGCCCTCTGACGGGTCTCAGCCTGCCACCCCTGTCGGTACTCCATTTCCAATGGCTTCATCCGATATGGGCGACGCTTCTCCAGTGTCTAGTGGCCCGACCGTCATGTCGGACATAGATACTCCCATTCCGGCAACATCCCCCGTTATATCCCCTGTTACCACTACACCTTACACCGTCACGTCCTCTGGGAAAACGGTGCCAAGGCGTTACAGGTCATTGCGGGATGCTCACCGGTTCTTTTCTGAGGGTCACAACGTGGTCCCTACCACAGGATCTTTTATTTCCCAAGCCCCTCATACTGCCGTTACGGCAGTCCCCACCAACCCGACCGTTTGTGTCGCCGTGTCAACTCCAGTTGTGAGTGCGGTCACAGCTTCATCCGCTGTCACTTCTACCGCGGGCCCATCTCGAGGTCCAACGCAGAGTGGTGAACCGTCTCCTTCTTCTCGAGTTGTACACCCTGCAAGTGATGCTCCTCCTGTTCCTGAATATATGACAGAGGAGGAGGCATTTTATGAATACTTGCGCAATATACAGAACCTGGATGGTCAAGGTCCATACTACGATGCCGAGCATTCTCGTTTGTACACCTCTCTGCCTCAAACTCCCTTTGATGAGATTTCCACTCCGTTAAATGTGAATTGGGGCACTACCGCATATGGTGGCGGTATATACCATCCAGGTCAAGGACAGCAAGGACCACCTTACCAAGGTCAACAACCTTATGTGCAGCCTGATTATGGGCAGTAGTTCACAGGTCAAAACTTCCCTGGTCAGCAAGGAGGCCCACAAGGACAACCTCATCAAGGACAACCTTTGGTCTCTAGTGGTCCGACGTTTTCTTATTTTGGGCAACCTTCAGGAAATTCGGGACAACCCAATGCCCAACAAGGTCAACCAGGTACCCAACAAGGCTACCCTTCGGGGCAGCCCTACGGGAACCAGGCACAACCTCACGGGCAACAAGGTCAACCCGTAAACCAGCAAGGAAACCCTTCTGGGCAAGGGGGCCCGCCTTACGTGCAGCAAGGCCGGCCTACCACCCAGCAACCCTCTGGTCACCAGGGACAAACCTCGGTTGCACAAGGGCCACCTCTCACCCAGCAAGCTCAATCTTCTGGACGAATGAGGCCACCCCCAATTCAACCAGTACGACCCCCTGGCCAGACGGCTCAGAATGCAGGCGGGTATCAATCCCGACCTCCTCTTTCAGGTGGGTTCCAATCCCAGCATCCATATCAAGGTGGGTATCAATCCCGACCCCCGTATCCAGGTGGGCACCAATCCCAACCTCCTTACTCGGGCGGGTACCAATCCCAACCTTCGTACTCAGGTGGGTACCAATCCCAGCCTCCGTACTCTGGCGGGCCTCAGGCCCAGCCTCCCCATTCGGGCGGGTACCAATCCCAACCCATGCATTCTGGTGGATATCAAGTGCCGCCTGTTTCACAGGCTCAGTACAGATACCAGCAGCCCCAAGGACAAAATCCTTACATCCCTTATCAAAATTACCAACAACCGCAGGGTAATCCTCAACCGAATTATCAACAACCTGCTGGTCAATATGGTAACCAATGGGGCGCTGGGGGGAAAAACCAGCAACCTAGTTCCGAGAACAACCCCTACGAACAAAACCCTTATGGACAAGGCCCTTACGGATTTGGTCCTTCAGGACAAGGACAATGGGGGCAACCTGGAGCAGGATGGAATTCTAGTTCCACCTCATATCCGCCACAAATGTCGTTTAATCCTCAATTACCATTTCTAGCCACGTTGGAACTACCTGATGTGTCAAAGCTGACGAATGATCCCATTCTACATGATCCGCAGTGGCCACCAATTCCAACTAAAATTCCAAGTGACTGTCCCAAATTTGATGGGAAGGCCGGCGAGGACCCTGAGGCCCATGTCATGACGTATCACTTATGGTGTTCGTCGAATTCATGGCTTGATGATTCAATCCGACTTCGCCTTTTTCAAAGGACTCTCATGGGTTTGGCAGCAAAATGGTATATCGAATTGTCTCGTGCATCATTTCATGATTTCAATTCACTGGCTATGGCATTTTTGAATCACTTTCAGTTACCCATTCGGTATGAGATGGGGACTCATCTCCTTATGTCTCTTAAACAGAGTACTGCTACACACATCTCCAATCATATCCATGAATGGAGAAGACGTCGCAGATTAATCAAGTTTTGGATACCTGATTTTCTCCTTACCGACTGGTTTACTACCTCCTTTGTCCCCCAGATTGCAAGGGACATCACTATGGGGGCATGTGTAACTGAAGAGCAAGCGATCGCGCGCGCTCAGTACCTAGACTTAGTCTATTCTCAGTCTGGTACTTTGTATGATTATTTGCCAGACACCACTAGGCCTGGCACATCCAAGGCTCCGCCCAAACCATCTGTTGATGGAGTCATCGGCTCTGTGGCCCAGGCCCCTAAAAAATCACCCAACTCTGGGAATCAGAAATCTAGTTCACCCAACGAGAACTCTTCCCAGGGCATTCTTATTTCTGGTAATACTTCAGAGGCGAATGCCGTTCAGTCTTCCACGACAGGCAAAGCCTCGAAGGGTAAGAAAAAGTAAAAAGGAAAAGGGAAGAATAAACCGGATCAATCCAAGCAGGGATCGTCTAAACCCCCTGGTGAAGAAGGTGCTAAGCGTAAGCCTAAGTACCCATGCCTCATTTGTGAGGAAGACCACTATACTAAGGACTTCCCTAGGCAAGCCGAAGTTAGCCGGTTGTTGAAAGGTGCTCAAGGGATCCCTACTGTTTTGAAAGAACCTTTTCCTTCTCAGCAGACCCAGATGGTAGCTGATCCTTCTTCTTCCTCTCCTTCCGGTTCCCAGGTCTTCATGGCTGGAACTATTCCCATCCATGTATCGAATCGAGCTAAGGATTATCTGTCATCCGCAGGGAAGGAGCCAGAGGTTCCCTCAAGTCCTCCTCCGTCCAGCTCTGGCCCACTCCATATCGAGAGGCCGAGTACCGAGACAACAATCTGACCCCCTCCCAAAGGGGTACTCAGGAGGTCTTCCTATAACCCGAATGCTCGTGCTGCTCAGCACTACAGCATCATGGAGGATTTAGCGTAGGCTTTGTCTGCCATGTCCGCATTGGAGGTCCTTCAGAGCTGCCCCCCCAGAGGAAGTCCCTGCTATCGGTCATTGGTGGCATAGACCCCGCGGACTCGGATTTAATCACCTTTGATCTCGAGAGTCATGTGCCGCGACTACCTCATCAGATCGCTTTCCTTATACAAGTCATCATCAATTCTAAAACGATCCATCGTACAGTTATTGATGAGGGCGCCTCGACCTACATCATGTCTGTTGCATGTTGGAAAGCTATCGGATCCCCGACCTTGAGTCAGTCCTCGACGACCTTGGAAGCATTCGACGGGAGAGAGTCTCGTCCGTATGGTATCCTTCAACGGCTACCGATTACCTTAGAAAGGAAGACTGTAGAAGTTGAAGTTGAAGTTGTAGACGCCAGTCTTACATATAATCTTCTTCTGGGGCGAAGCTGGACGTACGCTATGCGTGCTGTAGCTTCGTCTCTCTTCCATGTCATTCGCTTTCCCCATCAAGGGAAAATTGTCACGGTTAATCAACTCTCGTTTTTTGCGTCCTCTTCTGAGGGAAACGTACCCTTCGTTGAGCATACCTCAATGTCGTATGAAAATGTGGGAGTCGGGCTCTTCAAAGAACCCGCCCTTATGGGTGTTTTTTCCCTCCCACCTCCCAACTTTGCCTCGATCTCAATGATCTCGGTTCATTCTGACCCCTGGATTCTCCCATCCATCGACCAGATAGAACCTTGGGGTGAGGAGATGCCGTTGAGCCCAGCCGAGCTCAACTACATTGAAATTGTCGCTGCATCGGCTTCCTATACGGAACCCACCGTCTCGAGTGGGGCACTTGACTCAGATGATTTTCCCCCTTGGGTAGGAGAATACACCTCTTCAGATCCATTAAAGGAAACATTTCCTTCCAATGAGGAAATTATAGAGACAATGTCTCTGGACGAACGACCGTGGTTCTCTCTTCACCACCGTTCCTCCTTTCTCCCGATCTCTCCGGAAACTTTACTATGTCTCGCGCGGTTTGCCTCATGTCTCCCTTCCCAACCCCTTCAGATGCCTATTCAAATCTATCATACAACGTCAGAAGGAAATCTAGGGAACATTACGCAGACTCAACCGATTGACATCTCTGTCAAACCAGGGATCGTCGAGAATATTTTCATTGGAGTGACTTGCACTACGGAGGAGATTCAAATTTACATTGCTCTTTTTCGCGAATTTCGCGATTTATTCGCATGGTCATATGAAGAAATGCCCAGCATTGACCCGTCTATAGTCGTGCATGAGATACCAACATATCCCGGGGCCAAACCCGTTCGCCAGCATTTGCGTCCCGTGCACCCCCGCAAGGCGGCAGCCATCAAGGCAGAAGTGGAAAAGCTTCTTAAGGAAGGATTTATCTATCCTATCCCACTGACAGAATGGGTTTCAAACATTGTCCTCGTTGATAAAAAGCAAGGCACCATTCATGTCTGCGTTGACTACCGTGATATCAACCGAGCATGTCCCAAGGACAACTACCCCACTCCATTCATTGACCAACTCATCGATGAGTGCGCGGGTAGTGAGATTTATTCATTCATGGACGGTTTTTCTGGCTACAACCAGATCAACATTGCTCCGGCAGATCAACATAAGACAGCCTTCATCTGTCCCTGGGGCACCTTTGCTTATAAAAAGCTCCCCTTCGGCCTCAAAAATGCCGGTGCTACTTTTCAGTGTGTGATGTCGTATGATTTTCATGATATAAGACACATCATACAGCCGTATCTGGATGACCTCCCGGCTCATTCAGCTAAACGCGCAGATCATCCGTCGCACCTTCGTGAAATTTTTCTTCGTTGCAGACACTATAATATTCGTTTAAATCCACACAAATGTGTCTTCTGCGTAGAGTCAGGTCGACTACTCGGGTTTATCGTCTCCCAAGAGGGCATCCGTCTGGATCCTCTGAAAGTC
>APFE031175860.1:0-12855 GCA_000404065.3 Pinus taeda
TGCTTTCAAGCTTTTAATCCATCATTTAATGCCTATGGTACTTGATATGAGCTTTGAATGGATAAGCATGCAATTAAACTCTTGGCTTGGGTTTTTGGTTATGGCGTGGGAAGTTGACAGTGTGACTTGGGGAGAGGGTTTGAGAGCTGAGGGTGAGATCTCAGCCTCTTGGAGTAACTTGTATGAGAAAGGGAAGTAGAGTGATGCCCTAATGTGGAAGTTTCTTGTGCTTCGCTCGATGTGGGAAGGAGTCTCGAGGCTCGACACCCTCTGGTGTATGGAGGTGGTGGTGGCTTGTGTATGTGGGTCTGACTAGATAGTGCAGCACGTTCTTCCTCATTTTGGGCTGGAGTGTTTGACTTGTAATTCTATCCCTTTTGTTTTGGTCTTTTGTCAAGTTCGGTTAGTAACTTGTTTGGATATTTGTGGTCATTTGGTTCCAAAAGCATGCATATATCAATTGTTGCTTGTTAATTGCACCTAGAAGGCATGTCCTCCTCTTGTGTTGTCTTAGGTTATTAGGTGTCTAGGTCTATGTTAGATTGGTTGTGCCTTTGGTGGCCTTCATTGGTGGGAAGTTTGATTTTGTTGTGTGTAGTGTTATTTGCATGTTGAGTTAGGTTTTGTGTGAGTGTTTTGAAATTGGGTCTCTATCTATTGGGTTCTGATAGGTCTATTGTCTTGGGTTGGTGCTCTCTTTATCCAATGGTGGAGGAAATTAAGTCGGTGATTGAATTAGTGTAGCCTTTTTCTTGCTCGAGTGGATAGTTGTCAAAATGTGGTCACTTCATCTGGCATTATTGTGACGAGATAGTTTGTTGGTGTCCGGAATTGGTAGAGAGAGATTCGGGTAGGTTCATTTGTCCTTTTGCAGGTAGGGGAAACCCCTACAGTGATCCAGTTTAGTCCCTTCATGACTCAGAGAAGATGCTAAGGCAGAGGCAAAGAAGCAGAAGGGATGGCGATGACACTTCATAGCTAGGACAAAGGGGAGAAAGGTTATTTGCTCACAATTTTGTGGTGACATATTTCAATGTGATTTTGCTAGAATTGTGGCAGGAGATAAGGGATTTGGAGATAAGAGTTCGGGAGGAGAGGAAGTCAATGTCTAACTCAAAATTGCTAGAAGATCTCATTGGGTGGGTTCCATACCCTATACACACTAGAGGTAGAAAGAAATAATACTTGAAATCAGTTGCTCTTCATTGGAAAATGAAGCCAAGAGATAAACAAGTCGATAAATACAACATCCTCATCTTCTTAGGAGATGTTAAAAGGATTTTGAGGAATTTGTGTTTTCATTTGGATCAAATTGATCCTCACCTTATGCACATGGAGATTCATGTTCCTTGTGAGCCAGATGGAGGAGATAGAATAGATCCTCCTCATTCTAGTGCTCATGCTCCAGTTAATGTGTCCTTGTCAGATGGAGAGTAGTGAAATCAGATAATGGTTGAAGGATGTAGACTCTCTCCTCAATCAATTGTTTTTTTGTCTTTCGTTGACCTTGTTTCGGCCTTTATTTCTTGACATTATGGTGATATATCAGAGTCACGACCATGTATTTTGGCTTGGTTATGTTCTTTTCCCATTTATCATTGCTTCGTGTCTAGTGAGGGGTTCTTATGTTATCTAAGTTCTCGCAATGAAGGGGTATGGCATTGGTGGTCTGCTATTTTGTGGTGGAGTTCTGCTTTTAGGCGTGGAATGATGGTAATGATGCCCTTGGGGTCTTTTATGTCATCTTTTGGGTGGGAAATCGTAAGCGAGCCTAAAGCAACTTAGTTAGTGTATTGTCATGGTGTTATGGGCAATGGACTTAATTTGAGTTTCAACATTTTCATGTCTAATTTTAGGCCTAAGAAGGTTCAAAGATGCAATTTTATATGTATGAATGTAATTAGTTTAAGTTGGCATCAATAATAGAGGTTAAGATCTATTTTCTGGAACTCCCTCTCTATAGATAAGATTATATTTGTATCTCAATTTTTTTATTAATACGATTTTTAATTAAAAAAAAAATAAAAAGCATTTGCAAAATTTAAAATTAAAAAATCTATAAATATAAATTATTATTATTCGAAAAAAAAAAAAAAAAAAAAAAAAAAAAAAAAAAAAAAAAAAATAAAAATAAAATAATTGATATCCATTAAATAATTATAAACAAAATTAAATAATATATTTAACTTACACATACAATATATAAAAACAATTAATATTAATAAAAATATTTATTTATAATAATATATGATTGAAATATATTTGATTTTACTGAATTCACTTTACATTCCATAAATCCCAAAACTAACACATTATATAAGTTTTTATATGTTAAAATATTATAAATTGATAAATTTTTAAATTTAGCTTTGCATTCTACGTAAGAATATAAAATATAAAATTAAATATAATAATCATACTGGCCACTTATCAAATAAAGTGGAGGGCATAATTATATATTATTTTTTCTAATTTAAATAGAATAATATATTTTAACACTAATAAAAAAATTTAATTAATAAATTTATTGAAAGATAATTATATAGCAATAAATCAATGTCTTATTAATAAATTTTTATTGAAGATAATTTATTATAGCAATAAATCAATGTCTTAATTAATAAATTTTTATTGAAGATAATTTATTATAGCAATAAATCAATGTCTTAGTTAATGTAGATGTAATAGATAAATTTTAACTTATATATAAATTATTTATTTGGTAACTATGTTCATTTTGGATTTTGGCTTTGGCTCATTATATATAAACTTAGTATTGATTAGGTTAATTATTAAGTATGTAGACTTGATATTATCAGAGGTTTATTATGACAATAATAATTCATACAGATTACAATAAAGGTGAAAGGATTGGTTTTTAATGCATATGATACGCAAGGCGATTTCCTCGTCCTTGCCCATGTGTTTACTTGTTGTCCTCGGTACCTGGAGCCATGCAGCAAGGAGTTATGGCGGGGGGCTATATACATTGGTCAGTCGATTTAGGTTGCTCGCTCCATCTGTTTAGTATTGCAGCCATTGATCTGGTTCTCGCGATCTGACGGCAGAGAAACCTTTGGGTTTCAATCCCTAACTAACTGTTTGCTCTCGACATCCGTGAGGCTCTTTGCTACCACTTCTCTTGGGGTTTCTTGCTACTCCACAAGGGTTTGTTGCTCTGTTCAGGATTTCATTTTGTCTGTGTATCCTCTGAGAGCGATGATGGAGATGGAATCAATTAAAATGGAACCAGGTAAACCCAACGGGTTGTTGATCTATTGTCTTGTTGACCTGTATCGTGAGATTTCTATAGAGCTGGGTTTTGGTTTGGCACAGCATATAACGCTTTGACTTTGCTGCATAGGGTTGTCCCATGGCACCTTCAATGCTGCAGGCGATAACCGATTTTAGGACTTAGGTGTGGAAGGTAAATTATTAAATGTTTCCTCTTTCTTATCTTGAATGGTTTTTAGCCCTTGATTCAATATATATCACTTATGGCTATTTTCTTACTAGTGAACAGGGGAGTTGACTCACATGGAAACCTTCCACTCTTAGGTAAGAACTCTCCCCCTTTTTTCATTTGTTCAATGGCTTGACAATATTTCCCCTAAGGGTTTACTAACTTAAGGTCTCGGATGTCCATGATAGGTAAACACATAGTGCTTTCCGTTATTTGTTTTGGTATTGGCCACCCCTCTCTAGAGCCTAAGAACTCACAGTGACACTATTGACTTTTCTATGTTGGATCCTTACCTCTGGCATGAATTTAGTTATGGGAACCACCACTCGTATTGTCGAGAATAGATACTCAGTTTCTTGTTGAATGTCTAGATGACCAAAACGACTTAAGTTTATGGCTCTGTTTGAATTTGTAATTATTTAGTTACATGTAAAAGGAACTTTGCATAAGGCATATTGTAGTTTTGGTGAAAATACTCTCGTTTGGAAGTCGACGGAGGGTTTTATGTTCCTTTTGCTGAAAGGTTATATTTTTGTTATGTGGCCACTTACGTGAACTGGCTTATGTCGACTTATGCAGAATGCTTAATTTATTGCATTAGTTTCTACAAGACTTATTCTGTATGTTTATTTGTTTGGGAAGGCAATGAATTACCTTATTCTACTGCATGGTTGCATTCTGGGCTAAGAAGACCCTTCTTTTATTTATGAAAGTATTTACTATGTTTGATTGATCATTTCCGATGGAATTTGGTTAGATTTTAATTTAAGATAATTCTAGGGCTTCAACAGTTACTCTAACATAATTTCAAGATTGTTATGGTCGAGTTATGGTGTACTGAACCTGCATCCAAATAGTTATATAATTACTGTCTTTATATTTTGAACATGTGTCCAAACATTTATATAAATGTTGTCTTTATATTTTTATCATTCGTAACAGAGTTCGTAAGGTTACACAAGTCATTCTACAGATTCTTGGATAAAGTGCATTTTACTTGATTTACTTCTATATCTTATCATTTTTCCTTTGATAATCATGAACAAAGAACCATAATCATTGAATGAGTATTCTCTTTCATTTTTGCTATGTCATTTAGTAACTCCATGCTTATTAGCATAAACTGTCTAAAAATCGATAAAAGAGAAAAGGTGCTTCTATGTATTGTAATCATACTTTTCCTTAAGATAATTGACCTTCTAAATATAGTTTGCTAATTAAGAACTTATTCCAATGACAGTTCAAGCATTAAAAATATATATTATAATATAATATATTTATTGAATTGAGGCTTCTGTGATCCATAATATTTATAAGAATAGTTTCGGCGTAAATCACATTTTTGTCATTAAGTGTTAATCTCCACAGTCTGATACTAATTCTAGGAAGAAACTGACTATAATACTTATATATTCCACGTGCAATTTCCAATAATTCTAGAAAGTCTCTCCTCCTAGCCACGAACCTGGGAATTATGTCGAGGCTCTCCCCCGAGCACTTTCTTTGCCGGAATAATTTCCAATTACAGTCAGTGCCTTGGGCCTCCAGAATTTGTTTTCCAACCTCAAGTCCTGCATTTAATTTGATTATTCATGGGCAACTTCCCACTGGTCACACTTTCCAGCTCTAGGATAGTCTGCCCTTCTTCATCTTTTCCCCTTATATTTCCCTTTCCTAGGGCAGGGGTATAACTGTCTCTTGTAATTGTAGTAAATAGTTTCTTTTAATTAATCATGTCTCAACTCCTAATCACTCACAACTAGGTAATAGTTTATTATCTGGCTTTCGAGACTTAGTAATAACATAACAAAAAATAAATGCAGTAAAACATAAACCAAATTAAATAACCACAATAAATCCTTTCAAGGAGATAGGGGTGTTACATCTCTCCCCCCCCCATGTGCAGAGCACCATCCCTGGTGTTCTTTATAGTTTAAGAAAATAATGTTGGATAAGATTCTCGCATAAATTCTTGCTCTTCCGAGGTTGCCTCATCCGGGCCAAAGTGCTTCCGTTGCACTTTAACCTGGGTGATGACTCGCCTCCGCAAGGTGGTTTCTTTCTGATCAAAAATATGAAGAGGTTTTGCTAGAAACTCTCCTTCCAGTTCGACCTTCACATACAATAATCATAGTCATATTCCTTCAAAAGAGTTGACAAAAAATATATAATCCTTTAACTTGTTACCTGAATATTTTCCCGAATTATTATATGATGTGGGTTGTACACATATTTCTTTAACAATGAAACATGAAGAATTTTGTGGACCTGAATGTGGCTTGGCAACGCAAGTTTATAGGCTACTGGTCCAATTTGTTCCAAGGCCTAAAAGGGTCCACCGTATTGGGGTGCTAATTTAGCACAACCCCTCCACTATAAGGAACTTTTTCAGCGCTTTACTCTTAGATAAACATGATCCCCTAGTTGAAATTCTTTGTACGACCTTTTTTTATCTACATACATTTTCTACCTATCTTGGGTAGCCCATAGATTCTGTCAAACTTTCTTAACGACTTCCTCCATTTCTACTAGCATGTCTGGAACCAATGCTAGCTCATTAACAGGGTTATTCTAATCCATGGGTACCCTACACTTTCTTCCATACAATACCTCAAAGGGGCTCATGCCCAGTGATTTTTGATGTCCATTGTGTATGCAAATTCCATGAGGTGGAGGTAATCCTCCCACTTATGTGGTTGTTGCATTACAAACACGCATAACATGTCTTCTAGTACTTGATTCACCCGTTCAGTTTGTTCGTCTGTTTGGGGATGGTAAGCCGTGCTAAATTGGATCTGGGTACCCAATCTTGAAAAGAGGGCTTTCCAGAATATGGATGTGAATTTCACATCCCTGTCTGAAATTACCACCTTGGGTATACCGTGTTGTCGAAAGATTTCCTTCATAAATATGTCTGCAATTTCCACAGTTTTGTATGTGGATTTCACAGGTATAAAATGTGCAGTTTTGCTCAATTTATCTACTACAACCATAATTGAGTCATGTTGTTTCTTGGTATGGGGTAAACCTGTGATGAAATCTAATGATATAGTCTCCCATTTCCATTCTGGAATGGGCATTGGTTGTAACAAACCGGTAGGATGCTCATGCTCTACCTTAACCAATTGACATTTGAAACATTTCGATAAATATTCTGTGACATCCTTCCTTAATCCAGGCCAAAAATACCCTTTCTTGATAACTTCCAATAATTTTTGGTAACTTGGGTGGCTCGCACAAGGTTTCTGATAAATTCGTCCATTATTAATTGTTTAACAACACTTTGGTTATGAACATAAATTCTATTCTTGAAAGTAAGGATGTTATCTAGGCTTACATCAAAATCTGATTTTTCTCCTCTTAACAAAGCTTCTTTTGTTTTCTTCCAAAGAAAAGTATATTCTGGATCCTTGGCTGATGCTTCATTTATAATTTCTAGAATGGTTGAGCTTGTTTGATTGATATGAACCTCATATATGCAATGTACCTTCCTACTTAGTGCATCAGCCACCTGATTTTCCTTTCCTTTTAGATGCTTCATGTCAAAGTCGAACTCACTCAAAAATGTTGTCCGTCTGGCCTATCGAGCATTAAGGTCGGACTGGTTGAAGAAATTAGTAAGGCTGTTATGATCTGTTAGCAACAAAAATTTCTTCCCCATCAGGTAATGTCCCCACATTTTGAGTGCATGTACCACTGCGATTGATTCAAGGTCATAAGTGGAGTATCATTGTTCATATTCCTTCAATTTTCATGATTTGAAAGCTATAACTTTACCTTCTTGTGCCAATAGTCCACCAACACCTTCCTTACTTCCATCCATGCATACGACAAAGGACTTTTCCGGATCTGCCACTTTTATCACGGGTGCAGTGGTAAGTAGGTGTTTTAATCTCTCAAAGCTTTGTTGGCATTCTGTTGTCCATTGAAAGGTGTGTTCCTTCTTTCGTAAAGAAGTCATTGGAAAGATAAATTTTGAAAATCCTTCAATGAACCGACGGTATTACCCGACTAAACCCAGGAAGGATCTAATATCAGCAACATTCTTTGCAACATTCCATCCCATAATGGATTTTATCTTCTTCGGGTCTACCGCTATCCCTTCGAGTGATATAATGTGTCCCACTTATTGGATTTGATCTTTGAAAAAATCACATTTGATAAATTTAGCATATAACTCGTTCTCTCCTACATTTGTACAACAATCCCCACATGTTCTTTATGTTCCTCTTGATTTTTAGAGTATATCAAAATATCATCAATAAAAATTAACACAAACTTATTAAGATAGGGCTGGAAAATACCATGCATCAAACTCATAAAGGTGGATGGGGTGTTCATGAGGCCAAATGGCAATACTATGAACTTGTAATGACCATAACAAGTTCGAAATGTCATTTTATAGATGTCCTCCTCCTTTATCCTTGTTTGGTGGTAGCGAGATCTTAAATCGATTTCTTGAGAAAACCTTGGCTCCCTGCACTTGATCAAATAGATTCAATACGTGGCAAGGGGTATTTATTCTTGATGGTAAGCTTGTTTAACTGATGATAATCGATGCACAATCTCAAAGTTCCATCTTTCTTTCGTACAAATAGGACGGGAGCTCCCCAAGGGGACACACTAGGGCAGATGTACTTTTTATTCAAAAGCTCAAGAAGTTGCATTTTGAGTTCTGTCAACTCAGGTATGCTCATGCGGTAAGGGATTTTGGACATCGTGGCTACACACGGGATAAGTTCAATGGTGAAGTTGATATCCCGCTTGGGTGGTAAATTGGGGATAGATTCAGGAAATACGTCCACAAATTCCTGAATGATAGGAATATTTTCCAAGGAGGTCATTTTATTCTTGGAGTTGGTAAATCCCACTTGAACAACATATATTTGATAGCCCTTCCTAATACACCTTCCTAGCTGACTGGCAGTAATGAGGTGCAACTTGGTATTAGACTTAATTCCTTGCAGTTCCCTCCTTCGTCCTTATTCGGAAATAAAACTAATGGTTTTCTGCTTGTAATCAACCAAAGACCATCATTTTTCCAACCAATCCATTCCGATTAAAACATCATATGAACCCAAAGGAAGAATGTTGAGGTTCACGTGAATCGGCTATCCAGAAATGATTATGGGACACTGATCCATTTTGGTGACTACCTTTCCTTTTGCTCCAATGGCTAGTTGAACTAGCCAAGATTTTGGGAATTTATTGGTTTGTAGTTGACACTTTTCTACCACTTTAGGACTCACATAACTTAAACTATAATTGGGATCAAATAAAACTGAAACAGGTTGCTTAGCAATTGTACCTTCACATTAATCATGGTGGGTTGATATTCTGCTTGATGATCATCCAAGGCAGCATTAATTCTAGGTATATTTCTCACCACTTCTCCAATAGTGGATGCCTCCTACAGGTTTGCAAGTTGTTCCATCCTTTCCTTGTGTGGACAGTTTTTGTAGTAATGGGGTTCTCCGCATACCCAACATTTCACCAGTGATTTTGACTGTTGTTCATTACTGAATCTATTAACCCCTTCTGACTATCAATTTTCAGAATAGAAAACCTTGGGTTGGTTCCTTGCCGGAAATTTATGGAGAGACTTTTGCTGTAAATTTTTGTTATTAGAAAATTTTGGATGTTTACTTGGAATCAGATTCCTTTTCTTTTTCATCACAGTAATGCTTAGTTAGATATTTATCTTTAAAATATTTTTGGAATTCATTCCATGTCACCTGTTCCTCGTCAATTTTTCTTATTGTTTTGATTTCTTCCCTCTTAACTGATAGACTTCCAACCGTGACTTCAACATTTCTGTGTATTCGTAAATATGAAAATAATTACCCATATCAATTAACCAAGCTTCTACTGCTTCTTCAAATTCCCCTTCAAAAAGTGATGGTTTAATCTTTTTGAATTCTCCTTGTAGTTCCGACTTTTGTATTTTTGCTTTGTGCTGGTTGGATACATTATCTGAGCATCCTTCATCAACCTCCCTATGTCTCTCGGCTGACTTAGCATTCTCTATACCATGCTAGGCTATTGGGGTCTTTTCTTTATCCTCAGCACTGGGGTCTGGGTGTCTTTGATTCTGTCGATTAGGCAGAATTCTGAGAATCCTTTCCTGATCCAGGCGTAATCGTTCATTATCCGTTCTTAAATTTGTCATCTCAAACTGTTGAACGGTTTCAACTAAAACTGCATTAGCCTGACAAGTCTCCTCTCCGAGTTGTATCCAAATGGAAGGGTTAGTATTCACATAAGTTGGTTCTAGAGTATTGGGTAGTCCTGAGCTTCTCTCCATTCTGCCTTTTGTATAGAGATTGTTTGTGTGTTCACATATGAGTTTTATTTAGTTAGATTTTAAGAAAATCAAGTTATTGCATGCACATTCATATATTTATCTATCCCAAAGAGTCTCAGTGTACGAACCTGAGCTCTGATACCACTTGTAACAACTAAATTTTCTCTTATCACTTATATATATATATATATATATTACTTTGTGATTATGTACATCCCGGACTTTGGCTTTGGCTCATTATATATAAACAGATTATTGATTATGTTAATTATTAAGTCTGTAGACTTGACATTATTGGAGGTTTATTATGATAATAATAATTCTTACAGATTACAATAAAGGTGAAAGGATTGGTTTTTAATGCATATGATATGCAAGGCGCTTTCCCCGTCCTTGCCCATGTGTTGACATGTTATCCTCTGTACCTGGAGCCACGCGAAAAGGAGCTATGGCAGGACGCTGTATGCACTAGCCAGTTGGTTCAGGTTGCTCGTGCCATCTGTTTAGTACAGCATCTGTTGATCTTGTTCTCGCAATCTGGTGGCAGAGAAACCTTAGGGTTTCAATTTCTAACTAATTGTTCGCTCTTGGCATCCATGTGGCTCATTGTTACCACTGCTCTTGGGGTTTCTTGCTGCTCCGATAGGGTTTGTTGCTCTATTCAGGATTTTATTTTCTCTGTGTATCCCTTGAGAGCGATGATGGCAATGGCATCTGTTAAAATGGAACCAAGTAAACCCATCGGGCTATTGATCTATTGTCTTGTTGACCTGTATCGTGAGATTTCTATAATTGGATTTTGGTGTGGTGCAACGTTTAACGCTTTGCCTTCACTGCACAAGAGTGTCCCATGGCACCTTCAACGCTACAGGCGATAACCAGTTTCAGAACTTAGCCGCAGAAGGTAAATTATTAAACATTTCCTCTTTCTTCGTTTGAATGGTTTTTAACCCTTGATTCGATTTATATCAGCTATGGCTATTTGCTTATTGGTGAACAGGGGAGCTGCCTCATGTGAAAACCTTCCACTCTCAGGTAAGAACTCTCCCCATTTATTCATTTGTTTAGTGACTTTATAATATTTCCCCTAAGGGTTTACTGACTTAAGGTCTCGGATGTCCATGACAGGTAAACACAAAGTGTTTTCCGTTATTTGTATTTGTATTGGCCATCCCTCTCTAGAGCTCAAGCGCTCACGGCGATGCTATTCACTTTTCTAGGTTGGATTCTTACCTCTGGCACGAATTTAGTTATGGGAACCACCACTAGTACGGTTGAGAATAAAGACTCAGTCTCTTGTTGAACGTCTAGCTGACCAAAATGACTCAAGTTTATGGCTCTATTTGAATTTGTAATTATTTAGTTACGTAGATATAGGAACTCTACATAAGGAATTTTGTAGTTTTGGGGAAAATACTCTTGTTCTGAAGTCGACGGAGGGTTTTATGTTCCTTCTGCTGAAAGGTTATAGTTTTGTTATGCGGCCACTTAAGTGAACCAGCGTATGTCGACTTATGCAGAATGCTTACTTTATTGTGTTAGTTTCTACAAGATTTATTCTGTCTGTTTATATGTTTGGGAAGGCAATGAATTACCTTATTCTACTGTGGGGTTTCATTCTAGGCCGAGAATACCCTTCTTTTATTTATGCAAGTATTTACTATGTTTAATTAACCATTTCCAACGAAATTCGGTCATATTTTAATTTAAGATAGTTCTAGGGCTTGAATTATAATTTCATGATTCTTGTGGCCGGGTTATGGTGTATGGAATTTGTGTCCAAATAGTTATATAATTACTGTCTTTATATTCTAAACCTATGTCCAAACATTTATATAAATGTTGTCTTTATATTTTTATCATTCTTAACAAAGTTTGTAAGGTTACACAGGTCATTCTACATATTCTCTGATAAAGTGCATTTTGCTTGATTTACTTCTATATCTTATCAGTTTGTCTTTCATAATCATGAACAGGGAACCATAATCATTGAATGAGCATTTTCTTTCATTTTTGCTATTTCATTTAGTAACTCCATGGTTATTACCATAAACTGTCTAAAATTTGATAAAAGAGAAAAGGTGCTTTTATATCATGTAATCATACCTTTCCTTAAGATAATTGACCTTCTAAATATAGTTTGCTAATTAAGAACTTATTCTAATGACAGTTCAAGCATAACAAATTTTACTCTGTCATTAAGTTGTAATCTCCATAGTCCCGTATTAATTCTAGGAAGAAACTGACTATAATACTTATCTGTTCCACCTGCAATTTCCAATAATTCTAGAAAGTCTCTCCTCCCAGCCACAAACCTGGAAATTACGTCTAGGCTCTCCCTCGAGCACTTTCTCTCCTGGAATAATTTCCAATTACAGTAAGTGGCTTGGGCCTCCAAACTTTACTGTCCAGCCTCAAGTCTTGCACTTAATTTGAGTGTTCATGAGCAACTTCCCACTTGTCACACTTTCTAGCTCTAGGATAGTTTGCCCTTCTTAGATTTTCCTCCTATATTTCCCTTTCCCACGGTAGGGGCATAACTATTTCTTGTAATTGTAGTAAACAATTTCTTTTAATTAATCATGTTTCAACTTCTAATCACTCACAATTTGGTCACAGTTTATTATTTGGCTTTCCAGCCTTAGTAATAATATAACATAAAATAAATGTAGTAAAACATAAACCAATTAAATAACCATAATAAATCATTTCAAAGAGACACAGATGTTGGTGTTGCAGTAAAACATAAACGAAATTTAAATCCTCTAACATTACATAAAATAAATGCAATAAAACATAAACCAAATTAAATAACCACAATAAATCATTTCAAAAAAACACGAGTGTTGGTGTTGCAGTAAAACATAAACCAAATTAAATAACCACAATAAATCCTTTAAAAAAACCATAATTTCTCTTTATCATTATCAACTTACAAAAAATAATAAAGCACATTAAATTATGTTCAGAACATTCCTGTAATCCAAATTTCCTTTAATCATTATAAATATTTCCCCTTACAGGGATAAGGGGATTAAAAGTGATAAGACCTTCTAAAATATGTTTAAAACTTTAGTGAACTCTAAAT
>APFE031175864.1:0-12165 GCA_000404065.3 Pinus taeda
GGCTAGAGCACATATAATGCTACCAAAAATCAACAGAGAGAGGCTAAGGGATTGAAAAATTGCATAGCTCAAGGAGGTAGGGAGACAAATTGATGTTTGTCAACACACAGTGTGTAGAAGGAGGTTGAATGATAGGATGAATTGCATAGTTGTGGAGGTCAAGGGGCGAGGGTTGTACATTGAGACTATGTAATGCCTAGTCCTTGGAGGAAGGAACTGCGCATTGTACAGTTCTAGGAGGCAAGAGATCAACTTGATACTTGCCATTGTGTAATTCACAGTTCCAAGGGACTGAGTGGGTCAAGTTGATTGGGTAGGGAGATTTCCAGAATTTGACTAACTACGAGATCAGTGAGGTAAAAGTGAAACCATGATTAGACTTATGAATGATCACACACACTCAAAACAATTGACATCGCAACATTGAACACTCAGAACATAAGAACAACATGATCCCTTCAATTCGACAACAATACAACAACCCCCTCCAAGTGCGACACTTAGGATGTGCTTTGTGACGACAGTGATGACACTAGTGTGACATTGCATGAAACTTTGGGAATGAGTCTAATGCATGCCTATATGATAAATAAGATTTATCAACACCAATTTACCCCTTGAAATGAACCATAACTCTAATTTTGTGATGTACAAAACTTCCTATGCGAAAAGACAACACTTTAGTTTTCTTCACAAAGGGAATATAAAACTTAGAGTATATGCATTGGATGACCCCTACTACTAGAAGAAACAACTTACAAGGTCAAATTAGGATTCAAAATTAAGATGCAAGGAAAATTTTTGGAGGGTTTTGTAACAGCAACAACATATCCCTATCTAAAACAATGGTTTTAGGTAGCCCAAAATGAAGCCAAACAAGCTCAAAGGAGTGCATAGCAATGGTTAAGTTGTGATGTTTTTCTTGCATGGTGCAAAAATGGACATATCAAAGAATCGGTCGACAACAATAATGACACAATCATTAACATGCTTCATGGATGGAAAACCTAACATGTAATCTATGGATACTAACTTCGAGTGCTTGTTCAGGGTAGGTAGAGGAGTGTATAACCCATACTTTTTTATGATTGGTTTAGTAATGACACAAATAGTACAAGATTTGATATATTGTTTGACATCTTGTTGAAGTTTTGGCTAGTAGACATATTTATGTAATACCATTACTATATTTTTCACATGAAATTTCCTTGTGACCTGACTATAGTGTACCTCATAGATCAACCTGGAACTCTAACTTGAAGGAATACAAAGGTGGTCGAGGTAGCATAAGATCACATCCTAGAGGTGGATGCATGGAATTTTCTTTCCTATAATCAACAACTAGTGTGTGTTAGTGAATTGGGAGTCACTATTGTATAATTTTGACCACCCAAGGGTCTCCTTCCTATAAGAGTTAAAAATTGTGCTTAGCAGCACAATTGGTTTCTACTAAGGTAGTTTGCAACATAATTGGTGTTATCTTAATTTATTTGATGTTCAAATGGAATTGTTGCAAGTATGTGGACCATTTTTTATGCTCATCATTTTGTAACTTTCCTTGTGTCTACATAAATTGCAGAGGCTTGCGATTAGTGTGCATAATCATCTCCTTCCACAAAATATAATGCTTTGATTTTTCGTAGGCCTGCATGATGGGGTACATATCCTTGGCAGAGGTGGGATACCTTCGAACAATATTAGAGAGTGTTTCACTATGATAGTCCATTGGACATCCTTGATGAATGAGGATTGGGCCAATAACATACTTAAAGGAATATATCTTAATCTCAAACGGATTTTGTAGGTATGGTAGGGAGATTACTACATGAAATAAACACAGTGTTTTAGATCCCATGATCTAGATTGGATCGTTATACCATTCTCATTCATATCAATGATTTTAGAGTGGAAAAGTGGAGGAATCAACTAGATGTTTTTGAGGATAAAGCTATTTTGCTTAATAATTACACACTTTTGTACTATTCTACACACAAGGACCTTTCCAACAATGAAATAATCACTACAATTGGTGTTTGTATGCAAATGTTATGTAACTCGAAAGTTGACCTTCCTATTTTGACCACCATAATTCCAGAGGATGTTGCATTAGCCCCCATTATTCATGGAAAAGGGGATAGTCATGTGATAATGATGAATATGACTCTAGAATAATCCATATTAGAACTCTAGCTAATAGTTGAACAAGTGAAACTTAACTACAAGTAAGATATTGGGCCATGTTATAATAGATCCACTAGGAGGAAAATGGATTCCATTCTATCTGAGGGTTTTTTTCCATTAATAGGATGAGTAGATGAATGTGGATAGGGAGAGAGGAAATAAAGAGGAATTGTGTATTGTAATATCCCGCAAGCCACATACCTCACTTCTCTGTACTTACAACATTTTTCCATTTTGAGAAAGAGAGTAGAGCAACCTCACCTTCTAGTTGGGTTTTATCTTGAAAAAGTTTCCTAGGTTATATATTATGTTATTTTTTGGGTAGTGAGTTTTATTTCTCTATTCTTTGTTTTCTACATAATTATAAGTTACATGCATGTGCAATAACCCCCTCCTCCCCCTGCCCCTCTCCTTCTCTCTCTCTAAAAGTAATTTTCACCTCAAGATATATGATTCCTTTTAGTGCTCATTAAATCTAGAATTAAGATGGATCTAAATGTGACTTATCAAATCTATAATTACAATTATAATAACCTATTTTTTTTTTATGTATTTTCATAATAAAATTATAAATTAATTGTATTTTTATTTTAATGTATTTTCATTCGATAAACTTTTATTAATACTGATACTATGTATAACACTGAATTTTATTTTGTTTTTTGTTTTATCCTTTATGTAATGAACCAGTAATAAACTGTTTAAAATACCCCAAAAAAGGCATGACTATCTTATATATTTATATATATATTAGAGAATAAACTACTTGGATAAGAAATAAACTTGCTAATTGCTTCTTAATCAATTATGATAATAAATTAAATTTAAAAATCTTATTTTAAAAACCTAATACAACAAATTTAATAAGAAATTTATTTATTTATTAGTGTAATATATCATGTGTATGCTTATTTAATTTAATAGAAATTTATTTATTTATTAGTATAATGGATCATGTGTATGCTTATATTTTAAATATAATACTTATTTTCGGCCTTCATACCACTTCCATTTGTCATTGCTTTCCTACATAAATACAAATGCATGACTATCAACAAATAGTATAGTAAATTTATAATCTTATTAAGTAAAAGTAAATATATAATCACATATTTAGAAATAAAAGAGAGTGATTACTCAAAACCCATCCATTTAGAGGAGATGATTGAGAATTTCGATTAAAAGAAAAATTAACTTGCAAACATTCAAAAATTAACTTGCAAAAATTAAATTGATTGAGAATTAAGATTTAAAGTAAGATCGCATATATTAAGATTTAAAGTAAGATCGCATATATTAAGATTTAAAGTAATAAAGCAGTATCGTTGTTCTCACATATGTTTTTAATATGTTTTTAAAGAATGGAAAAAAGAAAAGAAAAAGAAGAGCCTCGCGGAAGGGAAAAGGAAAGCAAATGTCATTTTATTGTTGATTTTTTTTGTTAATGTGATGTACAACTATTACTAATATTTTGGAATATGTAAATTTATTCTGGAAATTATTTAGTAGCAGTTTACATGGTAATGGTTATTTATAATAATATTTAATAGTTAAGATTTCATGTAATGGTGGAAGATGAAGTCAAGTGATATACATTAGATATAATTTACAGAAAGTAGAATGTTTGTAACATAGAAATTATTTTGTTCTTGAAACATTCTTTTTCAAGTTTTAATTGGAAAATACAAGTAGTAAATTGTAACTGAAGAGGTTAGAAAAGAAATATAATATTGTGAAGAACATTGTGGTTGTCATTCCATATTTGAAGTTGCATCAAAATTTGTTGGAGGCATCGAAGACTTGAAGAAGCAGTAATGAGCTTGCAAAATGTTTATTTTGTCAGAATTTCTGATTGTAAATTAAGTGTGGAAATTTATTAGTAATAGTTTTCATGTGAGTTGTGTTAAAATGAAATTGGAATGAATGGAAATGAACTTACCTTTGCCATGGGGATTTAAATATTGTTAGTCGAAGATGCATGGTGAATGATGGCATACTAAACATCATTGGAGATTTATGCGTAATTGGAGACTCATATTTCTTGATTTCCATTTTACCCATATTTTTTGCATTTTGTCACGTTGATGAATGTGGTTTATGCGTTTCAGGGAAGATTTTATTTGTAGTAATAATTGTATAGTTGGACGGAAGCGATATAATGGTACTGCTAGATTTGGTACCGGAAGAAATATGTTTTGTATATGTTGCAGTTTAAGTATTGATGCCTCAATTTCATCCCAACAGTTATATAGTTGTGCTATTTCTGAGTCCATATGTCATGTTGCAAAAGAAAGAAAATGTTAGAATCAAATGTATATATAATATAAAGAAATTGTAATATTTGCAAACATGATTAATAATGATTAAATTTGATTGCTGTTGAAAGATATGAAAGGTATGTTATGAAATAAAATGAGCTTAATAAATAGAAGAAACCTTTTGGTGATGTTAAAGTATGGATTGGAGCAGATTATCTGGAGGTGGCATTCAATGGAGAATTTCTTCTGTGTGTTTTCTACGAGCAATGTTTTTGTTGTCCTTCATTTTATTGCAATGATCAAAACTGAATGCGGGGCAAATCCGGAGATCTTGTAGAGAAGGTACTCTTGAAATTGTTGTGAATGTGAGACCCTGACGTTCAGTTTTCCCAATGTCAATTATTGCTTTTGGCAGTGTCATACCTTGAGATTTATGTATGGTTAAAGCCAAAGCCATCTTTAGTGGAATTTGCGTACATCCATTTCTTTTTATTTGTAGAACAGGCAAGTGAGTGGGATTTCTTTCATCCCAAGGAGGTCCAATGTATTTGGGAAAAGCTATGACAACAAATGTTGGAATTTGTGGTGGTGGAGTTGATTCTTTGTAAAAAATGGTTACAATTTCTCCGAGCGAACCATTAACAAGTCCGGCTGAAACCCAAAGGTTGGAAGTTAACATAACTTTTTGGCCATTGCATAATAACACAATTTGCTCAAGTTGCTCGTCTTCTGAGGAAATGTTGGAACATGTGTTGTCATCTTCACCAATGGATCTTGCGATTGGAGTGTTTAGAGATTTTATCATTTGCTTATTATGGACCATTGTTTGAGCATTTGTTGGAAATAGATGCATGGAATCATGGAAGAAATGTATTTCATCTTCTGATAAAAAGGAATATGTGCGCAACGCGAGTATGTTGTAGTCGTCGATTGTTGGATTCACATCTCTAATGTTCTAGAGGATGTTCCTGAAAGTAACCTGGGCAATGTTGTCGCCTTGTTGATGAAATATTGTGTCTAATGTGATCACTGTGTTGAAGGTGTTCCACTGTGCGCTTCCCTGGTTCGTCCCTGCATATAGAGGTATGTCTTTGACGGGCTGTAACTGACCGAGATCACTAACCGATATAATGGAACAACCGCCGAAAGGAGTGTTTCTTTGCTGTGGAAATGCCTCTCGAAGACGTTCGTCAATATGGTTGAGAAGCTTTGGCCCAATGAGGCTCATTTCATCGATTAGTATGTACCTTATATGCCTGAGTTCTTCTTGGAATTTTTCAAGAGCATTGCCTTCTAAGGGTGTAAGATCCTTTATAGGAAGGTGGAGAGCAGAATGGATTGTCAATGCTTGTATGTTGAAGGCAGCAACCCCTGTAGGGGTGAAGAGCATGATTGGTGAAGGTTTTGGGCTTGCAAGGGTTATGAGCATATCTTTGATGCAATTGATAAGGAGGGATTTTCCTATACCAATACTACCTTGTATTATCATTCTGAGAGCGGTTAAACAATCCTTCTTAGAAAAATGATTAGAAATAATATTTAGAGCTTTTCTTTGCATTGGAGATAACGTAGTAAGGGTCGTCAAGATACGTTGATGTGTTTGAAGAATTCGTTGGATGGAGCAACTATTCTCAATGAATTGTATGGAATTATTTTGTAGATCTAATGGGATAGTGGTATGATTCCAAGGATGATTTTGGATGTAATTCATATGGTGCTTTATAACAACATTCGAATGAGGATCCATTCTTTCTTAGGAATGTGCTTTCGGTGCATTTTGTGTGACATTCAACGCAATTGACGAGTTGTTCATAATCATTGAAAGTATTGGTTCTAAAGATTTGCAACATGGAAAATAGACAAGGGTCTTCGGGATTTGTCTGGGCAATTGGTTGGTTTGAAATCGAAGGAGTATGAGGGTTCCAAGCATAAATATATTTGTCGAAGAACTTCCTAGTAATATCAATTGCTTCCGTGTCTTCCCAGTTGAGGCTTTCCATATCAGGTGCATTTTCTATCCAAAGGAAACCATGGATGTGTGCAGATCCCCTATGTTGCCATTCATACCTGTCAAGTATGCATTTCTGTAAGATAATTTTGTAGTAGGTGAGGTATGATGTTTAGAGTGTTATGAAAAAAATGTGGTAGAATGCATACCTGTACCAGTAGTCTTTTGTCTACAAGTGTTTCTCTAAGATAACTTCACGAAATGTTATGAATCTATGGTGCATATATAGTGATGTTAAATGTGGGTTAGAGATAATGTTATAATTTCTCCATTTTTGTTGTTTTGCAATATCAGAAGTTTGACATCTGGGCATGATTGCATGAAGATTAGGCCATTTTGTATCAGCTACACTTAATGTGAATAAGAACATCTAACAACCGAGCTAAGATATCATGTCCATTAGTTCATTTTTAGATTTGTGCCAAAAATATCTTGTTCCACGTAAAGAGCAACCGAATCACATGACTTGCTCTGTTAATTGCTCATCTAGAAATTGTTCTAATCAGATGTTCATATCTTCAATAGATGTTGGAAAGTTATCTGCGATGTTCTTTTTCACAAAAATCGAGGCTGTTGCTTGACTGCGATGTCACATCATGAGATTATATATGTAATAACGAAAGCGTGGGTGATTTCCGAATCTGTTATCGTAGTAACGTATGAGATGAAGTGCATATTCATGTAACTGCACTGCTTTCATTCTTGGTTGATTTGGCATTGTAGCTCCTGTGGGGAAAAGGGTGGGGAAATCCATAGAGAGTAGACCTTCTGTGTTGTATTCATTGATTGGGAATAAGCCAATTGTTGGCCATTCAATTGTAGTATCAAAATGGTGGTTGTAAGCATGTAAGTAATGGCAGATTTCTTGGATTTTTGTATTTGTATTAGGAATAATGGGTATGAATGATGATGTTTGGTGTAGGGATGGGTTTGCGGAATCTTCGGGGGGCTCATGTGGTGGTTCAAGTGAAAGGTGGACACTTGTTTTTGTAGTATTTGAATGGTGAAGGGAGGAGGAGACATCTATGGGGATTGCTGGTAAGGATGCTAGTGCGTTGTTATCAATACGAGCATTCTTGTAGTATGGGTCATTTTCCAATTTGTATTCTAATGCCATGAGAATGAGATGTCTACTGACAATGCAATCATAAGCCTTATGGTCATTACTATGATAGGTGACAATTAGAATGTCCAAGTCTTCAACACGTCATGGCAACATGCTTGCGATTTTTGTAATGTCTTGTGGAAAACAAATTGTGTGGCCACTATATTTATATTGGCCACCATGTGCATCTGTTACCTGCAGTATAGGGTTAACCCTAGCAATGAACATTTCTTCTATTTGTGAAAGAGATGTAAGGACAGCTGGTTGAGGACCAAGGTCCATGTTGTTTGATAATGAGAAGCAATGACCCTTTGTTTCAGAGATGCATATGGAGAAGCAATACATTTGGTTGGAATTGCGGATATGTATTCCAGGATATGATTCAAGACAAATGGAGCATGGGCATTTAGGTGTAAGTTTATCAATCTTTGCATGGAAATCTCGATGTGCTTCATTAGTGTAAACATTGTTGAAAGCATGTGCAAAAGAAGGGGTTAGGGTAATGAGGTATGGATGTATTTTTTTGAGAGGTTTGCTGAAAAGATAAAGAGTTTTGTAATTGCAAAGGAGGATTGTTTTCGGGGTGGGTCATTTCAGACGAGGAATGTTGGTTTTCCTTCTGTTTTTTGTGTTTTTGACATTCTCTAATGCCTTTTTTTGGCTGATAAATCTCACGTCGACGTGCATTTTTTTGTTCTTCATTTGTTGCATAGTATCTTCGGGCACATTCATCATTACAAGAAGGAGACATTCGCAAAAGTTATGGTACCTATAAGCAAGAGAGGGGAAAAAAGGAATGTTATTTGGAGAGAACAACCATGTTATTGTATAAAAGTGAAAGAGGATAAATAAATTTAAGTTTTGAATAGTTTTATGTAATTTTTTTATTTGAATAATGTGTTTGAAAGAACATTTTAGTAATTTTCCTTTATACATGTAGATAGTTTCATGTGTAATGCATAAAGTTACCTCATTTTTTAAAAGAAAGAAGATGATAAAAATGTGAAGTTGTGTACTTACATAATGCTAGATACAATGGAGGACGAATACTTATTTCAATACAATATAAGAGAATTTCGTGAGAAGGCATGAAACAGTATATGGTGCAAAATTGTATTTATAAAATAAGATAATAGGAATTGTCAAAAAGCGAGGAATACATTTTGCGATATCTATCTACGATATCGAGATGTCATCAATTGCTCGAAGGATGTTGTTCCATTCCATTCTGAAATGCAAGATTTCTTCTTTTATTATAATGCATTTCAACCATAGTATTCCTTTAAAAGTTTATGTATTCATCGTCAGTGTGAAGATATGATCTGTCCATAGAGCTTTGGAGATAATTTCCTTGATTAGATCTAGATCTGAGGATAATAAATAGAAGTCTTTGGCATTATTCCCAAGAATTGTAGTTCCCGTGTCTTCTAAAGCAACAGTTGAAGCTAATTCACCAATGTGATCTTGTATGTCGATTTTCAGTAAATATCTATAATCACAGTCACTTACTTCAGCGTTGCATTTTGGGAAAAACCACATCCCTGTATTTTGTGGAATAAATTTTTTCATGCATTTTTTGCCATCAACGATGGATGGGAAAGAAATGTAGTAAAAATGTCCATCCCAATTTTTTTTATTGTGCCCTTTAATTGGAAGAATGTTGGTTTCTCTAAGGAATCCATACTGTAAATATCAACAATTGTTGTTTTTTTTATTGATGGCCAAAAGGAGATCTTGTTGTCAAGGATGTAGAAGCTGTAGTGAAACCTTCTTTTTTAAACAATGACTTTAGCGTGTGGGCCTCTTCAATGTCAAGATCTACAAGAATAATGGATCTCGTTGTAGTGCCGACATTTTTTCCATTAAATTCTACAACACGGGCAAACTTGATTGCAATGATGGGGTTATTTCCTACAGCACCTAGGGAGGTTATTTCTTGTGATAAAACATCAAAATTATCTCCCCAAAATATTGCATCTATGTTATACCCAGACATGTCTTGAAGTTGTAGTGTCTGTTTAGTAACTTTAGAGCCATCTTTTCTACGTATAATGCACACACTGTGATCCAGATTTAAACAAGAATGCAACAATTTACACAGATAACCATAAACACAGATATGCAACAGAAATAATACTTCATTTCATTAATATAAAATACTAAAATATGCTTACAAACAGTAATGGAAATAAACCAGCTAGGACGATGGTAGCTTATCTCTGAGAAGAGATGTGGCGGCTACATGCCTCTAAACTGTGTTAAAATGAGGCTCGGAGGCCTATTTATTGTTGAGAAACAATGGAAAACCCTTAACATCCCAAAACCTAACCCTAGAAGATGAAACACCAAATTTTGGGCCCCATTTGGGTAAATTGGTACATCAATTTCCCGGGGTCGTAACTTTGGCATATGATCTCCATTTGACGCGTACAATAGCTCGTTAGAAAGATCTATCTGATAATTACCACATTTGGAAGGGAAACATCGGTCCACAGACCCATGTGGCCCCCAGATTTCCCAAAAAACGTTGTTTAGGGCCTCAAAATAGCTCTAGAAGTTCAGGACCCGAAAAACTGTTAAAAATAGTAAATTGTGCTACAATTTAGGAAACTGAAAGAGACAGTTGTGGGGCTCCAAATGGGATAGGTGGGTGGCCACCAACATCCACCTAGATCATTCCTCCCCCCTTAGGAAGAAATGGTCCCCATTGCATTGAGTTCCTCCCTAAGATGAGGAAGTTTCTGCTGAGCTGGATCTCTGGTGAGCTGTTTTGCAATCTCTGATGTGTCCAGAAATGGTGGGAAGCATGGTTGACGACAGTCCACATTAAACACTTGGTGCAAGTGAAGGAATGGAGGAATGTTGTGCTTCAAATCATTGTTTCTCGTAGCCTTGGTACTGGTGTAAGGACCATGTCGGAGTGGTCTGAGTTTCTGATGGGTTTTGGTAAGGCGTTCTCTCTGCAGATGTAACCAAACTTTGTCGCCCACCTGAAACTTGTGTGGTACCCCTGTGGGTGAGGAGAAGTTGTTCCTATGTTCTGTCATGACTATATCCCTTTGCAGCTGCTGCTGCGTGGAAGACCCTTTGCGAGGGTCATGGATGTAGCAAAAATCTCCCCCTTACTTTGGGAGTGAACCAAACAGAAAATGAATTTTCTAATCTAGGAGATGAGCTTTCTGCCTTTCTTGGCAGTGATCAAAGAGGTGGTGGTGGGTGGGGCTACCTCCAGTATCCTGTATAATGAATTATCCAAATAAATAATGACAGATCGAGGCCTTGACTCATACATAACATGTTGCCTTCACAAGTATGGTTGGCCTAATAATACATCACAAACATCTAGAGGTGTAACATCACACAATACCTCGTCTGTGAAGGGCTTGATGTTGTAGGGAAGGTAGCACTACTGACAAACTTTGAGATCTCATCCTTCATGAAGCCACCTGATACTGTACGGCAGCAGGTGTGGTATAGTCGGTAGGCCCAACCGCTTCACGACCTCTGCTGAAATGAGGTTCTTTTGGCTGCCACTATCTACAATGAATTGCAGCGGTGAACCCTTCACCCACATCTGTAAGTGGAAAAGACGATCCCCCTCCTCTGGGTCTTTGGGCTCATTCTTCTGGATCTTGGCGGTGGCAACAGTGGCGCTGGGATCTGCATCAATTATTTGCTTCCCTTTGCCATTCCCCTTGTCGGGTTCTACCTTAGGGTCGGAACATGCATCTGATTCTGAGGCCTTCAACTCGGCCACCAGCGACTGCTTGGTCCGACACTCACTTGTGTTATGAGTGGGACTCTTGTGGAACTCACACCACTTTCCTGTGTCCTTCTTTGGCTTCATGGTTTTGTTCTTTTTTTACGGATTCGACGTGTTGTCTTCAGTCACCCCACCTTGGCTCTGTCCTTTGGGCTTCGGATTTGTAGATCCAAAGTCTTGCTTCTTCTGTTTAAACTTCTGCTCGATTTTGACAGCGTATCGGTACGCCGTGCTGAGTGAGGAGATGTTCAAGAACTCCATCTCTTCCTGGATGTATCTATGTAGGCAGCCACAGTATTTAAGTACCAAATGCAGCTCAAAATCTTTGATACCCAACTGTGTGCAAAGGGTATGAAAAATGTTTGTGAACTCTGGCACATCTTGGTCCCTTCCCTACCACAACGTGGTCCATTTTATGTGTTTTTCCTCGTAACTTTTGATAGGGTAGTACTGCTCCTTGATGGCATCCCTGAAAGAATCCCAAGTGGGTGCGGCTGAAATTAGTGAGCCTGTGCTTTCATTCTTCTGCTCGTATTAGGTTTCCCACCAGTCCTTAATGTGGGGGGCTGCTTTAAGAAGAGAGAAAACAATATTTTCCCGACTCGAAAATTCATGAACAAAAAATACCCTTCTAGCAGATTTAACCATTTATCTACAACATCTGCATCTATTTGACCCTCAAATATGGGGATTTCGAAATTGACTTGTACCGTAAATGGTGTGGCATTTCTAGAGTAGCTATTGGAAGCCGATGCGTCACCTCTGGGTAGCTGATGAAGGATCTGCACAAAGCTATCCATCATCGCGTTCCTTTGTCGCTCGAGGGCTTCTTCGAGCAAGATTTTGATAG